>PVHY01003193.1:0-112248 GCA_004024945.1 Uropsilus gracilis
TTTTGGCTGAGAAGGCTGGGGATGGTGGTAAGGACCCACGAGTGGAAAGTTTAAACTGTGTTTTAAAGTTTTTCTTTTCTGCAGTTTTTGGAGCTGAAAGCAGAGAGCAGTTGGCTGACTTTTGCATATCAATGGTAAAGGTGATCAGTGAAAATGCTAATGAAGAGTGTGTAGCCTGCTTTGGAGAGAGAAGCAGGCAAATAGGGGTAATCAGTTAAGTAAAGACAGAAAGTCTTCATTTTACCCACTTTCACATGTAGTCACTGCATTATCCAGTTAGTGAACATGAGAGAAACTGTTGGATGAAGAAACCAAGTGGAAGGTAAAAAAAACCTAAAATGTTGACTGTATATGGGAACTTAAGAAATTATCTGGGCACCACACACAAACCATAATTAATTTATTTAATATTCTCATGTGCCTCCTTTTCACATTATCAGTTCATCTTGTGCTGAGCTTGAGGCAGCATCAAACTCTGTATCTCAATATTTTTTTATTTTTTTTTAATTTTTACCGTCAGGGGGAAAAACGCAATACAAGAGAGCCAACATTTAATTGATCCCCTATCATGACCAGACACTACCATAAACATCAGGCTATTTGGTTATTTCCACCTTATAGATGAAAATATTGAGGCACAGTGAGTTTAAAATAATTGCTCATGGATCACACAGTTTAAGAGAGATTAAGTCTGGCTAAAAGAAAGGCCTACCTACACTATGCAACTTTCTTGGGTTTTCATCCTACTCACCAGACTGTTTTTAATGCTCATTAGGCCCTCTGTAGTTCATTTGGTGAGGTCACCAAAAAAATCTTAGTTTTCACATTTGACTAGTATTCATGAACATTTTGCTTCCTTTGTCAGGAATAATTCACTCTGTAGATAGTTCATGATTTCTAGAGATTCTCTTCTTCCTGAAGTTTGATTTTTCATCCCATAAAATGTCAATTATTTTATTTTTAGGTGAAATAAATAATTATAACAATCATATTTGAGCAATATTAAATTTGCAATTCAATATTGAGTAATTCTTTAACTCCTTATTAAAGAATTCATTTTCTGGGGTAGTTTATGTTGTTTCACAGTTGAAACTCACAGTTACTCTACGGGGAGTTGTTTTAGTATTACTCAACAGATTCTGAAGGAACCGGGTGAACTGAATAGTGAAACAACTAGTATAAATACCAAGGTCTGCCAGGCTCTAGGCACATACTGGTGGGGACTCCCCTCCTTGTTTATGTTCTTGTGAGCTTCACATTGTCCTTAAAAAATTCCACAAAAGCCCATGTTTCCCTATAGCTCTAAACATTGATGGCTTCTAAGTCTCTTTTGAACCTTAGCTTCCATGTCCAAATTTCCATACTAGGGCGAAAGAAATAGGAAGAGGTGATCAGATGCAGGTCAGGTTCTCCAGGGCATCTGACAGAGGATTTTCAGGGAATTACAGCGCAGATAATAGATGTGTCTGAAAACTGCCCTCCGAGAAAGAAACACTGGCTTGCTTTTGGGAAGCCCAGAGGGTTCCTCCTGACCAGGTTCTCAAAACAAACCCAGGCTTTTCAGTTTCCCAGTGACCGCACTGCCTTCCTTGTGCATGTGTTCTGTCCATAGCCTGCCACCTTCTCTGCCTTCCTGCCTTTGTATGTGCTGCTCTTGATCCCTAGATCTTGACAATGTTGCAAACTTAGCCTCTAAATTCCAGTTCCAAACACTCCCTTTTTGAATCTTCTTTTGTCCTAGGACTTTAAAGATTCTGGTTCTATGCTTTAATTCATTTTGTTCATAAACTCATCGATGCCATCACTTAGTGTATTGCAATTAGATGCTGCATTCTCCAATAAATTATCAAGCCTGCTGAATTCCTAGAACAAATTGTTTCACCTGGTCTTCTCTTTACCTACCATGCTGCCAACATGTAATAAGTATTTTATCAGCACTAATTGAACTTCTGTTTATTACTAAATGAATTTGAACTTACAACTCATGTTAGAGTGTGAAGGGGATTCAGTGTGTGAGTCCAACTTTAGTTACTCAACTCTCAGGGTCACATTTTCCTGTAATTTTCCATGGAGTATATAGACTTTTGGATTGAGACTCCAGTGGAAGAACTACTTTTTTGAGAGGTATCACATAAAGCAGTCAGCAGTAACTTCCTTGGGGTGGAATGAATGGGCACTGCAGGAAGTGCTGCTTGGGCCTGGAAACTGGGCCATTCACTATTTTGGACTCCTTACCCCTTTGGAGAGATGTTTTTTGTAATTGAAAGAAAACATGCAGTTGGCTTTTTACTGTGAAACCTTTCCTTTCTGCCACACAAAATGTATGAAAATGACCACTCCCTTGGGCCCACAAGTCAGAGCATCCCTGGTCTAAGATGCCTGAGGCTTGCCCTTGGGTACATGCCCCAACTGGGAGGCTTCTTAGGAATGGACAGCTCAGCTTTCAGCTTGAGATGAAGTGTTATTTGTATAGTTACATGTTTTTTTTTCAAAGGTAAAAACAAAAACATAGAGATCCAAGACTTCCATTTCACAAAAGGACTCATAAAAACCTATGTAGGGTCAATCTATGTGATCCACCAGCTGTCAGCTGTTAGAATTAGCCTCACTGGAAATTAATTTTCAAGTGCATTTTGAATAGTTGTTGATTTAAAAGCAAGGAATAATAAAATAAAACAGATTTGGAGTAGAATCTGCATGTGACTAAGAATGAGAAATAAAAATTATGTGCTATTTCTATCTAGGCAATGTGTTAGACACATCACATTTTTTATTTCATTTAATTCTGACAACAACTTTTCAAGGTATTTTATTCTCATTTTCCAGATGAGAAATTAGAGGTTTAAGGTCATAAGCTAGTTAGGAAGGAGAGGCAGCTCTAAAACAAACTGCTGTCAAATTATAAAATGCTTCATCCCACACCCTGATGTCTTCCTGTCTCAATTATTTCTTTTGATCAACATTTTGACTCCAAAGATACATGCACTGCCTAAAAAAAAAAAAAACAAAAACAAAAACAAAAACAAAACTCTATTTACTTACTTATTTGTGGTGCTTACAGATCAAATTTGAAGGGTCACTTATATCTGGCTCTCGCCTTGACACCACAGTTGTGCTTTTTGACTCACTGAAACTATTAATAACAATGCCTTTCAGTCTAAGAATTGCTCCACTCTAGAAGGTAAATTATACAGTTACTTTTTATTCTAACTTGTAGATCTCACAACTTAATCAGTTGCTTCTTGGTAAATCTTTTACCTAACTTCCAGGAGTAATTTTTTTTCTCATATTTTTTTAATTTTAACTGCTTAGCTCCTAGAACCATCTAAACCTCCAAAATGCAGGAGAAAAATCCAACAGAATCATTATACCACAAAGTCAATAAGGCAATACAAGCTGAGTTTAGTTTACTGAACAGATTGTCTGAAAATTTTTCCAGTTGTTCATCTGGAGAACCAGATTTAAATTGTGTTGTGTTAGAAACACTGATAAGCTAAAAAAAATGACTATATATATATATATATATATATATATATTTGGGGTGTGTGTATACAGACACATCACAGTGGAGAACAGTTATCTGTAGGTCTGGCATTTGGCAGGCAGAGATCCTGTGATATCCAATAAGGAGGAACTTGATTTTCTAAGATTCATACAAAAATAACTTCTTTCTTTCTTTTTTTTAACATCAAATAATTTATTTAAATATGAATTTTACATCTTTGTAATTCCTGGGATTCATCCCCCCACCCTCCCTGATCATTCCCCCTCTGTCCCCCCCGCCCCCACCTGGAGTTGTGTACTTCAATTTGGTTGTTAGCTTTTTTTGTTTGTTTGTTTGTTTTGTTTTTGACTTTTCTTCATGGCTTTTTATCTTTCCCATGTCCCATATAATAGTGAAACCATTTGGTGTCTGTCTTTATCTTTTTGACTTGTTTCTTCTAATATGATTTCTTGTAGGTGTGTCCATGTTACAGGCAACAACAAGTGCTGGTGTGGATGTGGAGAGAAAGGAACACTCTTACACTGCTGGTGGGAATGTAAACTGGTCCAGGCACTATGGAAAGTGGTGAGAAGGATCCTCAAACAAATGAAAATGGAACTACCCTTTGACCCAGCAATTGCTCTTCTGGGAATCTACCCAAAGGAGACCTCAGTAGGGAAACTTCTTTATTTCTTAAGAGCTAGTATCTTCTTTTTGAGGGTAAAATCTGCTCTTGCTTTGGATCATCAAGGTGTGAAGTTGGAAAAACCAGACTTCTTTCTTTCTTAGTAAGCATTGTTATGAGGAAAAAGTTCTCAAGAAAAAAGGATCTGACTTAAGTCTAAGCAATGTCCAAAGTCATTCCACTCTTCCCAACCACCAACTTGCATTTTTATGACAGTTATTGTGCTAGTTATTCTAGTGGGACTCTACTTCCTATATTGCTTTGGCTAATAGAATTCCCTAGTGGGATAAAAACAAAACAAAACAAAAAACACATTTCTTGATGGCTTCAGAACAGAAAAGCCTAAATGCATAAACTGCAAATACTGATGACAACAGAATCTCATCCCTCCTGTTGTTATTTATTTTGAGATTTTTGGTGGGGCAATAGTTTTATGTTTGACATTTATATAGGTCACAATAGCCATCTGTCATCTGGGGACTCTTTTGTAATGAGCATTATGGAAGACTTTGGAAAAAATTCTCTGAATTTTTAATTTGCACAAAAGCTGAATTGGGGCCAGTTTTTAACACTGTGCTCTTCCTGCTCATATTAGTCACATGCTCCACCTAGGTTCTCACTCACACTCCTGCACTCAGGTGTGATGGGAACCTGCAAGGGTTCACCTGAAGCTAATTTCTCTGTTATTCTCAGGCACATATTTTGACAGTGAGATGAGTTCTGGGCTTCAAGCTAAGGGCTTCTGGAAAATCTCAATTGGATCTAATATTACCTGTACTAACCTTGTAAAGTTTATGTTAGGCAGTGGTATTTGAAACTTTTAAATCACACATCAGTAAATAATCTATTATTTTGCATGGTTATATATAATTTCATAATTATGATATTGTAATATATATACCTATAGATGAAACTTGCTTTCTTCCCACAAAAATATTTTAGAAGTTATTTAAAAAAATCTCCTAGCTAGGATATTGGAGAACATCCCCATTTGTTACTTTATTATTATATCCAAATTTCAAGTTGTCTTTAAGTTTTAAAACTTGTAATATTTGTCATATTGATATCTTGTTGTATCCTAATTTTCTTTTATATATACACTTTAAGCCTGAAATAAACTGTATAGTTTAAAATAAAAAATAAAATAAAAAATTGACTCCAAGAGATGAATTTGAATGTGTGCCTTAAAAGAATACCTACTGTTTAATCAGAAGATTAGTATCTGTTCAAATCAGTTCCTCGCTTGAAAATTTATAGACTGGAACAGACCAGATTTTATTCACCCCTGTATGAGAAATGACTGGTTAGGTCAGGAAACATTGTTTTGCCTATCCATTCTGCCAGCATCTGCCAGAATGATCCTTTTTCTGTGTAAATATGGTGAACTAAAGTGTGGTAGCATTTGGATCTTTTGCTATCAATTGTGCTGCCGAGATTATATTTTTGATTGGGCCATTTTGCTGCCTTTGAAGCTAAATATTTTTTGTTTTGTGACATTTACTTGTTTACCAACACCGGGGTTGAATTCCAAACATCTTGCTTCTACAACACAAATTTAGATCTCTAGACTCCTGAATATGGTTATCCTCAACTTCAATCAGGTTCAGCTCCCTCTCCCTTCACTTTGTTTTCTTTCTCACACGTTCTCTTTCATCTGCATTTTTCTTGATTTCCATTACTAGTCTGATTTCTATTTAGGACAAAGACTCACTATGTACTACTTTAGCGCCTAGTACAGTGATCTTCACATTAGAATGTACTTAATTAAAGTTCATTAAAGAAATAAACTGATGACATTAGTTAGGGGAAAGTGTCTACTCTTGTCCATGAGCAATTGTATCTCTCAATCTTAGTGCAAATGACCAAGCCCTCAGAAAGAATGTCTTGCTTTTTTTTTTTTTTTTTTTTTTTTTTGAGACTAGGTCTCGCTAATTTTGCCCGTGGAACCGCAGGTTCTCGTTGTCCGGAGTACCCCAGACTCAAGCACTCCCCAGCCTCAGATTCCCAGGCATGCACCACCACGCCCAGCTATTTTTTTGGAACTAGATCTCGCTACCAGCCCCAGGCGGGACTCGAACCGCGTTCCCTAGCCCCGGCCGCTTCATAGGCTGAAGCTTACAAGCACGAGCCTGGCCGAGTATGTCTTGCTTTCTAAAGAGTTCTCTTCATTATTTTTATCTTTTTAAGGCACACCTTTCTGTATCATCTGTAATTACATTTTCTTGGCAATCACCGATTATTCATCTTCCCCAGTGGACTATAACAAGCTCCATGCAAGTCCATTTTGTTCATTATTATAAAATAAAGTTAGCAAAGTACCTGGCACACAGTAGGTGCTTAATAAAAAATTGACTTGAGCTTATTTCCCAGTGCCTATGAGGCTATGAGACCACTTTTATTTTTTGAAATATACACACATATACACACTCCAGGTGTCAACACACACACACACACACACACACACACACACACTCCAAAGGACAAAGGAAAGCTAAAAGTGTTTTCTCTGGCCAAATTCAGGGTAATTTGAACAGAAAAATCAATAAGGTCAGCAATGGACTATAACCTGCTGAATAAAAGGTAAGAAACTCACGTTGGACTGGTAGAGAACCAGTCTTAAAGTACTCCCTGCCAATGATTTATTTATTTCAAAAGAGAAACTTCTAATGGTTCATAGAGGAGCCATTGATCAAACCTAACATCATCTATAAGGGGCAAACTGTCACCTGTGTGCTTCCAGATGTGTTATCTTGAGACCATATCACTCATGTAGAGTTCCAGTCAAAAGGGCAGAATGTGAATCTAATTGTGTGAAAACCAGGTAAATCCAGAAGGGGGAACATTCTATGAAAGAATAAGACTGCACTCTTCAAAAATGTCAATTTCTTGAAAATTGAAGGAAGACTGAAAACAGAGCAGAATTAAGTAGACTAAAGAGGCATGGCATAAGAGAGATGTGATACTCAACTGGGTCCTATGTGGGAAAAATGCCCGAAGAGACATATTTAAGACAATGATGAAATTTGAAAATGAACTATGGATTACATAAAATATATTGTGTGAATGTTAAATTGCCAAGATTCTGTAAGTGTAAATAAATACACTTTGGAAATACACAAGGAAATAATAAGAAACAGGCACAAAGAAATCTACTGACAAATGATTCGATATAATTATATATGTGTGCATTTCGGTAAAGAGAGAAGACAAATATGGCAATCATTAAAAAATGATGAGGCTGGGCAAAATTTCTTTTGCAGTATTCATTTTGAAACTTCTAAAATTTTGGAGTCAAAATGAAAATTTCAGAGTAAACATAATAGATCTTGACTCTTCTTTGTGGAGGGTTATCTGAGGGATAATGCAAATATTGGGTGATTTTACCATTCTTGTGAACTAATATTTAGCATTATTTTATCAAGTATATATGGCTTACTTTTTGCAACAAACTACATAGTTTTAGGTGTTGGTCTGCTTTGTTCCTTTTTCTTCTTCCAACCAGTAAAGTTAAAATGGTGTGGGATCATTTTTATCCCCTTTTGGGAGTTACGTGTTCTCTGAGATCTACTGACTTTATTTGTACACCATGGACAATGAAATTATGTTTTCTGGTACTAGTTACCCATTCTAAGTCTGTCTGACCAGTTTTCCTTGTATTTTTCTCCTCTGGACTTTTAGACTATACCGGCAACTTTGTTTTAGGCATTTGTAGAGTTGAATCTAGGAGACTAACTGCGATGGTATTGCATCTATAAGAAAAGTTGCTGCAATCCATTCCAAGAACCATAAATCACCAGATCCTCTTCTTACCTCCTGAACTCTGTCTCTTTGGCTCTGAAAATGTCCCAGCACCTCTGCAGGTTGGGGTTCACAGCAGTGGTCCCAACTCAGGCAGGCCATGCTCGTTTTAAATGTTGGCACTTCACATTGCTATTCAGCAACATTTGCGCATGTTTTAGAGAAACTATAACCCAAAGAGTCACCATGGGCATTACACCTCTCTCCCTCCACCAAAGTGTGGGGATTTGGGCATTGGGGAGTTCCTCCATAAGCCTAAGTCTTGTAAAGAAAATAATAAAATGAAACCAAGCCCAAATCAGCAAAAAGCAATTGGAACATTTAATTTTATTTCCTTTATTTGGAGTTTAACAGTTAGTTGCTGTTTCTGATTAGGAAACTTCTGAGTGGGAACAAGGGTCTTTAAAGAGAAACATGTTGTGTTTTGGCAGAAAATCTTAATGACTTAGAACATAAACTTTTGTCAAAGGAGCAGAAGTCCCTGATGTTAGAAAGAGGCCAGGCTGAACACGGAAACTTTTGTTGGAACTCTTCATCATGTTCTCTCTGCTCAGTCCAGGAAGCAGGGGGTCTGGAATCTCCTTCTCATATAAATTAGCTGGCTCTTGGGTGTCTAAGGGGAGGCCTACTTATTTTCCTAGACTGAAGCCAATCCTGAGCCTGCTGAGAGCTCTGCACAGAGGTGCAGAGAAAGAGAGGGTGTTGGTATCCAAGAATCAGGTGAATTTCTCGTAAGAGTTTGGGAAATGGTGCCAGATGGAGGACATCTGGCCAGCTTGTGGGGCTCATGTAGGTGAACTGTAGTGCTTGGAGTATTTTATTCTCATTCATGCGTGCTTCATTTTTTTTCAACATTTATTGCGAACCTTCCACATTTCAGATACGGTGCCACAGTTTGGGGTACTGTAATAGAAGAAGGTGCTCATTGAAAATACAGTCTGTTGGGGCAAATTCTCCCATAGCTAAATTACCACAAGGCAGTGTAATGGCTTAAGTTTTCAAATTTACATGGGAATATAGGAGAGAGCGAAACAATCACTCTGCTATAGCTGGGGTAGGGGTGAGGCAGTGAAAGTCTTTGCAAAATAGGTGATGTTGGTGCTGAATTTATAAATAGAAACTCTTAGGGTGAAGAGGAACAAGGAGAACCCAAGCTGGGGAGAGGTCAGACACCTATGATTAAGTGAAAAATAACATTAAATTTGGCCTGGTGTGTAGGGAAGTGTACAAGAAAAAACAGGCAATCTTGAATGAGAATGATTTTTGAGGTCTAGACTGCTATGCTAAAGTGCTCAGTTTTGACTCCACCCATGGGTGAGAGGAAGCTAGAGGAAAGCTGACTAAGAGAGCTACAAGCTTAATCTTGTCACCATGTAGAGGTGGGCCAAGAAGCTATAGTTATAAAAGAAAGATCAAGATGAATGGATATGTGATTCTGAATGAGAGCTGTGCTAGAATGAAGGGTTCAAAAATACATGTTTGGGGATAAACTGAATATTGAGATGAAAGAGAAAAATACATTAGGGAACAAGTTTTTCTTGCCATCTTGCATTGTACTGCTCTCTGTCTTCCTCTCACATTCCTTTCCCATCTTCACTTTTTTTTTTTTTAACTTTCTTTTCCGACCATTTTTTCCACATCCTCTTCCTCCTAGGCCCTATATTGCCAGCAGATCAATTCAGGTTCTTTATTGGTCCTAGGAGTTAAAGAAGACTGGGAGCTCTTGGTGGATTTTATAAACTTTAATGCTCTCACAGAACCAGGTGTAGAGGCAACCCAGGCAGGCTAAGGCAGCAGGGCCAGTGGGGTGAGAAGGGTCAAATCAGGCAGGATCAGGGGGCTAGGAGACAAGTAGGTCCCCAGCCCCTCAGAAATCTTTATGCTATTTCTTTGGACTCTCTCTGGTATTGATCCTAGCATTCTCTCCTCCCATCTCTCCTTCCAGGGTAATGCCATCCTCTTATCTTCTCCTAGGCTAGGCCCAGGTATGCCCACTTACACATGCACACATCCATTGGGCCCAGGCAGAAACACAATCATGGGGAAGGCACAACACCACAGGTGCTGGTGATAGAAGCTAATAGCAGAAAAAGCCTGATCAACTCATTTACCTCATTTCCCTCCTCCTTTTCTCTTTCTTCTCCTCTCATCCTCCTCTTCTTCCTACTTCCTCTTTTTCTCTTCTTACCCCGCCCACTCCTTTTACTCCGCCCCCTCACAGCCTCCTGTTTCTTTCCTTTCTTCGTCTTCTTCTTCTCTTCCTTTTCCTCTATTTCATTTCTTCCTCATACTTCTTTCGTTTTATTCTCCTTTTCCTTCACCTCCTCCTCTTTGTTCTATAGTAGTTCTCAGAGGGTTATTAAACAATATACTATATGTTCTTGATGAAATATGGAATTCCAATCTTATTCAAGTTTCAGTGACATTTAAGCTACATCTCATTTTCCTCAGAGATCTGAAAACCCTCCAGGTGATGGAAGATTGCATTTCTCAGCTTGATAGGAGTGTGATTCAAATCCAGAGAGTGACACTCCTACATGAGTGCAACTGATACTCTAACTCAAATATTTTAACCATGGAGTAGAGTTTTCCAGAGATCTCTACCCAGGACAGGGTGTAAGTGGTTCAGTGTATACATTGCATCATGGATAGTAGTGATAGTCACGCTTCTGAAGCTCTAATGAGATCACTTCCTGCCCTGCATTCTAGTTTTCTCACTGTATTAGTTTCTTTAGAGCTCTGACAAGGTATCCCAAACTGGGTACCTTAAAACAGTAGCAATTTGTTTTCTCACATTTCTGGAGTCTAGAAGCTGAAATAAAGTTAGTCTGAAATAAAGATGTTGGTAGGGCCATGTTCTCTCTCTCTCTCTCTCTCTCTCTCTGGTCATTCTGTAGTAGAATACTTCCTTTCTTCTTTTAAAATTTCGCAGTTCTTGGCCATCCTTTACTTGTAGAAATATACCTCCAATCTTTGCCTGTTTTTCAGTGTACCTCTTCTCACTATGTGTCTCTGCATCTTCACATTGCGTTCTCCTTTCTTATAATGACATGAACCATGTTGAATTAAGCACCTGTCCTATTCCAATGCAACATTTTGACTTATTGCATTGGCAACCATCTTGTTTTCAAATAAGGTCATAGTGTGAAGTGCTGGCAGATAGGAACTTGGTGTACTTTTTCAGAGACACAACTCAACCCATCATACTACCTAGTGTCCTTTTACTTTTCTCTTGAGAAGATCAGAATTCATCACTGTATATCAAGCTACTTTATTTTTTCCATAAGGGCTTATCCTCTAATCCTGAGACTGGGGTAGGAATGGGCAGTATTGAAGACCTTTATGTCTCTCATAAAACTGAGAATAGAATTTCATATAAATACAAATAAATTTGTGTAGTTTTAGCCTTCTCATGAGCATGTAGGGTCAGATTGAGGATGCAGAGATCCACTTGTAATTATGACTTGATTTTGAGCTCACATTTATGATTATTCTGAGTCACAAATGGTTTCTTGTGAATTTATATGTATTAGCCAAAACTAACAAATGAAAGTGTACCTCTCCTCCTGTCTTAAGGAGCCAAGTATAGCTGGACTTGCAAAAAAGGTGCATCATCCACAACAACAAAATTGTTACTAGGCAAATCAGTAACTTCAAAGAAAGACAGACTTCAAAGTTTATGGCATGGACAAGACTCCCAGTTTCCAGAAGATAAGACTAAATTAATGGGAAATAAATTAATACCCCTCTATTTTCCTCTAATGCATCAACATCAAATAGATACATAAACCAGATACCTGTCAGTCTTAAAATAAAAATCCTTAAAAATGTAGAATGCTATCTGTACAGACTATAAAATTCTCATTGGGAAACTCAGAATTCAGTTTTCCCACAGCTACTTGGAGGTTGTTCCCAGATTCAAGTCCTCAGTCTTGATTCTTTAATAAAATCACTTAATTTTGCTTGCTTGAACTTGCTGCAGCCTACATATGTAAGCCTACATACGGGGGCCCAGGCACTTGTGTGCAGCTAGGAGCATTGGTGATGTTCTCACTTTAACAACTATTTCCAGTATCTCTCAGACACGAGGACATTGTCTGTTTCTCTTGTCTACTTTTAGGTTTTAAGGAAATTCAAGGAAAGGCCATAAATGTGGAATGTAGTACCACTGTAGGTTTTTGTGATGAGTGAAATCCACCTTTTACCTTTATCACAAAACGATACCAATGGTTTATACCTGATGATCTGGGGAAAAGTCTAATTTTCTTTCCAAACTGCTGAGTTGGGTGAAAACCATTTATGGTTAGTTAATGTAAGGTATTCTCATAAAACAATTCAGAAAAGGATAGGTTAAAGACTTCCTAAGAAATCAAATCAGAGCCAGGGTATTTCTAGACCTACCAGCTACCATAGTCCAAAGATGCAAAAGGTCATGAAACCCACAATCCACATGAAGGGACTGGCCTCATTGACTTGAACACATGCTTCCAACTCATCCCTCTCATCTGACTGTGGACGCATATTTCAGGCAATGCCTGAGGGAACGTGGCTTAATAACAGACATGTCCCTCATATCTGCAACTCAAACCTTTGCAGTCAGTGACATCACTGTTTCCAAGACTCATCTGCACTGGTGCGGGAATGGGCTGACCCTGGGGCCAGCACACTTTATTTAGCAAGATCCTAGGCTTGGAATCAACCAGGGCCAGTTTCCACACCATGCTTCCCCACACCCTGGAACAGACGGGTCTTTGGAAACAGTTCATAACTGGGATTTAAGATTAATTTTCCATTCCACTGTTCTCAATTTTTGTTCCAACGCACTCACCCTGGCTTCTTTCTGGTGACCTTGAGTGATGCTTCAACTCTGGGCTTTTTTTGTTCCGTGATGAATGACCTCCACTCAGATACATCAAAAGCATGTTTGAAGGTCAGCTGGTCTAAATGCAGCTCACTTTGCACAACAAATTGCTTTCCACATGTTGCCCGTAAATTGCTTCTTTGGGCATATTTTTTGGAGGAGGCAGGCACTATCTGCCAAGCTGCCCATCTGATTATTCACCATTTGATAATAGAGCCCATAAACTTTGAAATGTTAATTTTCTTGCCCTGATCTGGTCCCTTAGTGACGTATGCAAGTGTATAAACACATTGCATGAGCTTCACGTTGAAAGAATCATTTGTAACAGGAAAATTCTCCAATGATCGTAAAACATCCACACAACCCTCTGTTTTGTGACCTTTCCCAGTCAGGTCCTCAGTAAGTGGCCTTTTTGCCTTTCACTGCCGTTCACCATTGTCTACTCCGTGTTCTTCCACCTGACCTTCCTTATTGCCACGTCAGGTTCTTTGTTGCTAGTTCTTCTTGCTGGAGTACTGACCAATGTTTGAATTATTACATGCTGTATTTTCACAAAGGGTATTTCATAGATGCTATAATATTTGGTTCAGACTGATGGCCTTCTAGTCAATTCTAGAATGTGAGCGTTCAAGTTATTTTAAACTGGGGGGGGGGGTGTTCAGAAGATAAATTTACTTAATCTGGTCTTCCTTCATCTTTTTCTTTATTTTAAAATTGATATCTAGGGCAAAAATAATACATAGTCATGATAAAAATATTGACCTCCCGTTTAACGGCGGTAACTACTGTTTTGAGTGTCTTAGGCATCCTTTCAGAAACTGAAAAAAAGTAAATTTAATTAAACACAAACCTGCTGGACAAAAAATGAATGTTATTAAATTTTCTGTATCTTGCTTTCTGCCCCATTGTATAGTATCTTTTCACCTTAAAAGAGGTAAAATTCAGAACTGTGTTGCTGATTTCCTTTCCCACTCCAGTTCCCTG
Organism: Uropsilus gracilis; assembly: GCA_004024945.1. Lineage (NCBI taxonomy): Eukaryota > Metazoa > Chordata > Mammalia > Eulipotyphla > Talpidae > Uropsilus > Uropsilus gracilis. The sequence goes on from PVHY01003193.1 coordinate 13,813, forward strand.
TGAAAATCTTGAGTAGTCACTAAAGGTAGAATATGAAAGGATAGGACACTCACAAATTGAAGGGAACAGGATCAAATTTTTAGGTTAAAAGGCAAAGTTGAGAAATGTGTTTGGAATGGATTTTGGAAGTCCACATAAGAATGAGACTGGTACTAATACATTCCAGTCAATGTATCCGAATTTTGTTGAAGTCAGCAATGGCTACAGGGAACTCGTTCTAATTTCTTTCTCTCCCACTGAATACGGAAAAGGCATTCATCTGCATGGTAGTAGCTTTTGCATGGTACAATGTTAAGCAGTGGGACAAAAGAAAATGACAGCAATTGTAACCATTAACTGGCCACCAAGTTTTCAAAAAATGTTTATATCGGGCATAACACATATTCTGCACTGTGTATGCATGATGACAAATGCCATTAGGTAGTTAGCATTTTTGACAATTTACAGTAAAGAGGTATGAAACTCCAAGAGCTTCAGTGATTTGCACATAATGGCCTCTTGAAATTCATCTGGGGAGAAACCAGCTCAGAAAACAGCCTACCCACCTCTGAAATCCACATCACATTGGTTTCTGTGTGGCAACATTACTTTTGAACTAAAAAAAGAAAAAAGAACTCCTCTGTTAAGGAGAAAGGTGTATTAAGGAAATAGGGAAAGCTGAAGGAAAACGAGAAAGGAAAGGAGGGAGGGGAATGGGAATGGGAAGGAAGGGAGAGAGGAAGGAGCAAGGAGGGAGGATTTAGAGAAAGAAGGGAAAAAAGAAAGAAGGGAGAGGAGTGAGGGAGGGAAAATGGAGGAGAAAAAGTGAGAAAGGAAATTAAAGAATGTAGGTAGGTCATCTGAGTTTGCAAGATCCTGACTGGGCTTACATTTGCTGCTGTTATCTCTTAAACAACACCTGAAGTCAGATAGTTTTCTGAGGAGAGTCTATGGTGCCCACCGAAGTCATATCTAGAAACCAAACAAAGTTGAATTGCTACCTAATACACAGATGTCATCGAATTGGAGCTTCTCTTTGAAGTTATTTTTAATGGATGACATTTGTGACAGGGTTCACATAAAAATGGAGATTGCAAAACAAACAAGTTTTATCTTTTCAGTCTTGACAGTTCCCCTGACTGATTTTGATTTATCTAATTCTAGGATATTCTTAAGTTTTAAACTGCTCAAGCTGTTTGTCAGAAGGAGGTGATTTTAATGTCTAAGGGACCCTGTATTGATTCGATGTTGTAACTCAAGAAACAGAGATCCCTTTCTCATAAAAGGAATCTATGATGCTGCATGCAGTGTCTGCAGACAGGTAGCTGGGGGCACAAGTGTGTCCACCTTTGGGCAGAGGCCAAGTATGTAGGCACTGGCCAAGGAATGGCTCTGTTCCCTGGAGCGCTGAGCAGGTCACACAATCCAAAGCCTTAGCATCTCTGTCAGTGCCCAAACTTGTGAGACCAAATCAGTCCTGTCAAAGCAAAGAGGGCTTCTGGCTGGAGCAACCATGCCTGCTGACAGAGCTTGGGCTCCTCAACAGTTCCAGTATGATAATGACCCAGCTTGGTGGTGAGTAGCCTAATCAAGCCCTTAAAGTAAACAGAAGCCTTCTGCCCTGTTTTATTTCTTCCTATAATGACATAAAGTGCAGTTTAATGAAGACACAGGGGTCCTGGGCCTCTCGGTGTGTGCAGGCCTTCCGAGACAACACTGTTGAGTTCGTGGCTGGTGTTCCTTGCCAGCCTGCAGCCTACCAGCCCCGCCAACAAACTGCCGGCTTGGAGCTACACTGTAGCCCCTGCTTTCTGGGGCAGTTTTCCGGTTGCTGCAGCCCCGCCTGCATTTTGTCTACATAAATTAGACCTTGTGCAGCATATTGGCCTGTCAGGGGACTAGGAAGAAACTGTATATTGTTTCTGGCATCCCTGAGCCCTTCTGCCCCTGACATCTGCTGCGCCTGTGACAGGGAATACATTCTTGACTCATTATCCGAGCAAGTGGAATCCCACCCTGACAGGACCATTAATCAGAATCAAGCAGTCCAGCAAATAAAAAAGGGAGTGAGTGAGCGAGCATGTGAGTGAGAGAGCGACTCCAGAAAGAAAAGAGACACTTTCTAACTTTGGCTTTGGTGTCATGTGGGGGCCTGGACAACTAGCAATCTATCTTTCTGAGTGACAGACCTGATGGATGGCATTATTTATGCTTTTGTGTATTAAAAGACAGCTCTGGCACTGGCTTGTCATTTCCACAGAGGTTTACAAAAAGTTGAAATTTAATTTGGAGGAAAAGGAGGGCAGGGATCAGAGGACGCTGGCGACTTGACAGGCCACACAGAGAAGAGAGGGGTGCAGGGCGCTGGGCTATGATGGCTCATTGGGCAGGGGACAGCGTGAGGAGGTGGACTTGAGGGTGGCTTTCAGCTGTCTGGTTCAGCCCTGGGTCTCTGGGGCTTTGAAATTGCATTCGGCATGTGTTAATCATTTTATTGAGATGAATGTTTGGCCTTTTGCTGAGAAAAGATGCAAATGGAAAAAAAAAAAACTTGAGTGCTTGGGATGTGTGTTTATACATTTCTGTGGATAAACTTTGCAATGATTATTTGTACAACTGCAGCACTGACACACTTTGGAACTTCGTAAATATAACCGTTGCTGCCGTCATCCAGTCCACAGTAAGGACTGGGTAACAAGTGCAAGTAATTCACCTAATTCCATCGATTAAACCACAGCAGTGGGTACAAAAGCCACAGAAATAGTGCACTTGTATGGGTATGTGTGTGAGTGTTGGAGGGGAAACGGAAAGGTAAGGAGATGAGTAGAGAATAAACAATTCTGCAACACCAATACTTCAGCTTCTCTGTATTGTCCCTGTGACATAGAGTGGTAGGGAATGGAATGAAAAATGTAACTTAAAATTGACAGCAATGTAAAATTATTTTTTCCAGCTTAATTGATAAATAACATGTTAATCTACGATATACAACTGTTGATCTGATACATTTATATGCTGAAAAATGATTACCACTGATATTAGCTAACACATCCATCTTGTTACATAATTACCATTTCTGTGAGAAAATTAAAGATCTACTCTCTTAACCTCCTACAAGTATAAAACACAGTGTTGTTAACTATGATCCCAGCAAGGCATATTTATAACCTTCATTGATAACTCTGTGTTCTTAAATGCCTCACATTTGGCTATTTACAGAGACATCTGTTTTTTAATCTACCAGCCAAAATATATCATTTGGTTTAAATGAGCAATTTAGAAAGCTTCCAGTCATTGATTTGTTCTCTCTTGCCTTCCTGGCACCACTTGCCTTCTGCCTCAGGGTCTAGATCTTGGGCTACTGCCACACTGCTGCACCCCCCCCCCCCAGCAGAAAGCAGAGCAAGCCCCAGTTCAGGAACCATGTAAGGGACAAAACCTATAGCTCAAACAGGCCCTTCACCCTCAACCTCTAGCCCAACCATCAACCATTCTTCCTTTCTCTCTGAGTCTTCCTTCTTTTCCAGAAAGATTTTCATCTACTACTAGTAGATGCTCAAGGAACATTTCCAGTTTAGAGCCCCTTAACTGCAATGGGCTTGCAATGAATGTGCTTCCCTCATAGAGTTTTCTCTTGTGCTTTCTTTCCTGAGTGGGGAGCTGTTCTTTTGAAAGAATACTTTGCTCTTTCATTTGTCATTGTCATTAGTGTTGTGAACTATATCTCAATTTAAAATTAGAAAATTAAGGAATAATAGAGCTGAGTAAAGAGAATGAGCTGGTGATCAATATAAAAATCATACAAAAAGAAAGGTTTTCTAAATATGGTGTTTTATCTTTCAGAAAATACTTGACTATGTCACACTTTAGATCACATAGAACCGGGCTGGTGTGGGAGGGCTCTGGTTGTCATGTGGTAAGGCATGTCCATGGGTGGTCCTCCAGTGCCCTGGACTCTAAACTCTCTAGGAACAAGGCCACCCTAAACGATTTCCTGCAGAACTTTGGAGCTGGCTATTCTAGGCTCACCAGGGTGCTTTCTTCTCTCTGGTATGAAAGTTATTCCATAAACCAAAGAAAGCAAAGTGGGCTCATCTCCAAGAATGTAATTTTAAAGTAATCTATTAATACTGATGGGCCTCAGTTTCCTCATTGATAACCTAGAAATGATCATGATTCCTTTAGAGGGTCGTACAATTACACATCTTATGAAAGTGTGCATCTAGCTGAGTGCTTGGAGCACAGGGTTAAAGATGCAAGAAATGGGTCTATTGTTATTTTCACAGTCTAGCTTCAGAAAATAGGACTAGGTATTGACTTAGGGAATGAATTTATATGCAGGACTTGTCCCCAACTACAAGCGTCCTTCAAGAAAAACCTGCTATAATTAGATTTACTTCTACATATTTTCCTCCAGTTGACTATTTCAGTCTTGAAATCCTGAAAGTTTTAGTCATGCTTGACAAAGGGTAATTAGAAAAAAGAGGAAACTGTAGCCTCGACCGAGAAAGACTGCAAAGTCGAATAGATAACAGAAAGAATCAGCATAGTGATTTTTGGAAACCCACTTTAAGAGACGAAGAGAAAATGAAGGAAAAATTAGCTTGATCTTCACAGCACTATTTTTTTTTTTTTGAGATTAGGTCTCACTATTTTTGCCCATGGAACCGCAGGCTCACATTGCCCGTGGTACCACAGACTCAAGCAATCCCCAGGCTCAGCTTCCCAGGTAGCTGGGATTACAGGTGCACATCACCACGCCCAGCTGCATTTTTTTGGAACTAGGTCTCGCTACAGGCCCCAGGCAGGACTCAAACCACGATTCCTTGCCCCTGCTGCTTCGTAGGCTGACGCTTACAGGCACGAACCACCGTGCCCAGCACCATTTTGTCTTTATACAAGATATGACTTGAGTGACTAGATGGGTAAGGTTAGAGCAGCTGTTGTGCTGTGCTTGGTGTGAAGTTACAAGAGTATAACAAAACTCTAGAACTTGGCATGTGGGGGGTTCAGAAAGTCTCAGTTTTTCCAGGACAGGAGTCCAAATTCTTCTTAATCTTTAGATCTTGGTGAGATTCAGAGGGTGGGAAATAGAGTCACACATAGTTGAGTGATTATAGATAAGACTGAACATCTGGGTGGAAGAGAAGCTAAAGAGGGGGAAAATATATTCTCTCCATCTATATTGTCTGTTACTAATTAAAAGACAGTGACATTTATATTGCCTTTCACTGAAACTGAGAGACTGGAAACATCCTAGCATGGGATAGGCGTGGGAGGGGAAGGGTAAATAGAAATCAACTGTAGAATAGCCAGTAAGTATGATTAAACATCTGCAAATTGCTTTTTGATAGTCTCTGTGGTGTACTGTCTTCATTATTTTAGCAAATCTCAAACCACTCTTGTATCTTCCTTGTCCCTTCTATTTTCTTATATTATTTTAAGCTTCTCATAAATTCATCTACTATGAGGATGGTATTGCTTATGGAGGAAATACTAGGTATTTGCTCTATCTTATTTCCAGTCGGGGCAGGTTGGTAACTTCCTGCTGACCTGGTAATCCAACTGCTGATGGAATGGACAGATATGTCACCACCCATTCTGGATCTGCTCTGAACAAGTCCTATGCTCCTAAGGGAATCAGAAAATCATTTAACCAATTTCTCCCTCCCTTCCCACCCAGACCCCAAGCCTTAGTCATTTATCTAAAACTCCTGATATATGGTTTTCATGGGTTGTTGAAAAATGCATGTAAATTTCTTAGCATGGTGTCTGTTCCTCACTATAAATGGTTTCTATTCTCATAAGACCTCATTCTAGGAGATCAATGATCAAGTACAAATGGGAAGTGTGGAGTTGTTACATGTCACTTGATAGAGAATGAAAGAAAAGCCATGTGGAATTAGAAGATGAAGTAAAGCATCCCAGGAAGACATTCTATCATAATTTCTTTCCACAAAAAAAGCTGATAATCTCTGTGTCAGAGACACAGTGTCAGAGACAAAAGAGGTGAAAAGTCCTCACAGTTCATTGAAGGAAGTAAGGACAGAAATACATAACCACAATTATTGATGCAGGCACAGAAGGAGGGCAGGATTTGCACAGAAACAGTTCCAGGCAAGCCTGTGAGCATTGTTACCTGCTGGCTACATGGACTTCTTTTGGACTGCTAGAGCTGTAGAATCCTTTGCTACCCACAAAAGGGAACTCTCTTTTGCTTCCAGTTCAGAAGTTCTAAGCCCTCAGTATCCTCCTAGGACAAATCTCTATTAGGCAGGCATTTTGCTTCTGAGTCCCTGAAGTTCATTTGGTGGACTCAGCTGTTTGTGAAACCCAAGGGAATTATTCATTAATTTCAGTAGGAAATGCCTGACTAACATCTGGCTTGTTGGGGGTTGGGCTTGGTTAATTCTACTTGGAACAACACCAATATTAGTTCTGCTTGGATTAACACCAGCACTAATGATGACATAAGATTCTTACTTCATTAGCCTGATGAAGGGAAAATCTTGCATGTTCAGCCCAAGCCAGTGAATAGAGCCCTGGTCCAAGACTCGGGAGCGAGCCTAATGAGTGAATCAAGCTCACTGGACAGAGGAAATGGCCCAAACACAGAGGGAAGACCACATGGTGTGTTACAAGGGCCTAAGTCCAGACAGATGTGCTGAGGACACCAAACCATTTAGAAGTGATAGGGGCTGGAGGTATACTGACCTGAGTTTCATTGTTTTTTAAAGGGCATTAAAAAAGAACTAGACTCTGCTCTGATATTTGTATCTCAAATTTTCATATGCTGACTGATAAAGGGAAAAATGTCCTGTGCTGAGGAAATAAAGCTATTGGCCATTCTTTTCCCCCTCTCTCTCTCCCACTATTGGCTTCCAGTACATATCTATTTAAAATCATGCAGCTTCTCTCTTATTCAGACAGCAAATATTTAATAAGCAGGTGCCACAAAGTCTTGCAAAATAAGACTGGAGGAGAAGATGAGGTTAAGCAAGCCCTTTTCAGGGAACTCAGTTGGAGTCAGAGGCATGCTGACAAGTCAGCAGAAAACTGAAGATTCTGGCATTCTGTAAATGGGATAGTGCTTCAGCCAGACTGGAGTAAGATGAAGAGCAGGGGAAAACAGAAGTGTCCTTTTCAGAAGGACACTCAGAGAGAAGACAGCTATTCACAGCTTCAGAAGAGGGAGCTTGAGGGTGGAGGGACTGAGCGATGCCTCCATGGTTTGAAGTATACCTCCATGTAGTGAGAGTAAGAATGGAGATATAGCAGGAAGCTAATCCTTACTGGTCTATTGTATTAAGGAGTTTGTCAACATCTCTGTTTCATAGGACACCTTTGAAAGTGATCTAAACCACGGTCAGAAATTCATTTCAGGCAAGAATTGTGAAGTTCAGTTGACCAATGCATTCTTTCTCTTCCTTCTTGGGTTTAAAATATCTCTGTAAACTTGTGGCTTTATGGTTTAAGTTCAGATTTCTTGGTATTTCTCTGTTGTTCCCAACCTGGAAAAGAGACACGACCTTGATTGAGCTGTCATTCTGATCAAGATGTGTCCAGGATACTCACCAAAAAGTCATTCTGAGAAGGCCATGAGGGAAGAGCACCCTTGAATCTGAAACTCCCGAGAAGAAACCAGGGAGCTTCTTGGGGACAAGTCTTTTCCTGGTGGTTTGGCTGCCTCTACTTTCATCTGACTTTGCTTCTCAGAGTCACTCAAGTACTTAGCCCTAACTTAAAAAGTTTTAGTCCTCTCAGTTGTTTACATAAAACTTATGTCTCAACTGTATGTTTATGCAAATATAATTGGGTCACTGTTTGAAAGAGTCAACAAACTGACTATGACTACCTTGTCTGCTGCCATTAAGTGCTTGCAATGCCTCAAAAGGGGTTTCCCCTTTCGTTTACATATTATATTGAGTAAGTCATTCCTGGTAAGTGAATCGAACAGTCACACAAGCTCAGCTTCAGCTTCAGATCTTTAACAGCTAGCAGAATTCATTAGGGCAGTGAGGTTGCAGTCTTATTCCAAAACCAAATATCTAGTTAAGGCAGTATTTGAAGACTACATAGCTTAATTCCCTTGAACAAACAGAAAGCAGTTTGCTAGTGAAACTTAGTTGAGTTTATTACAATTGACAATATTAAAATTAAAAGAAAAAATTGTTTATTTGCTGGTTTTGCTTTTCACTGGCCTAATGAGATGAAAAGGGACAGTAGGCAAAGCCTGGTATTTTGTTGTGCTTTCTCTTTGTGGAAGAGTGCTGAGATCTGAGGCCATTTGCAGGCTCCCTTGGCAGCAAGAAAGCATAGAGGGGGGGCTTGCAGGGGGTACAGGACCAGTTCTGGACAGTGAGTCCTGATTGCAGAGAGTTTCTAAACAGGAGGTTTCCACTGGCCTGTGCCAACTCCTGGTAATAAAAGCAAATGATTGTCAATGATTCGCAGGGTCTCTGTAAACATAAAATTTAATGAAGACATCAAATAAAAGGGAAAGGAAGTCCAGTTTTAAATCTAGTTTTCTTGGCAGTAAGAAAATATGTTCCATGAAGACTGGTTGAGGAGTAAATGGCTCGGTTTAGATTTGTACCAGGGACAAGTGATCTGAAGGAAGTAATTGCTTCTGATGAAGAGCAGGGTCAGTGGTGAGTTCTCCATCTAAAGAAGCTCATTTCAGGTTTCAGTTGGGTTCCAGGGAATATTGAAGACAATATTTGCTTTTAAATGGATCTAATGTTGATTTATTATATATATTAATTGACTTGCACACACTACTCTTCAAAAAAAGTGTGTGAAGTAGATGCTGGCACTTCTTATAGAAATGGAAATGGATTCAGGGATATTAAGTAACTTGTCTAAAGACACACAGCTAAGTATTGGTACTGGGATTTCATTTGTCTGAATATAATGCTTCTTTTCTTTCCACTAAATCTCCCTCAGGACATGGGGAAAATGTGATAGATATTCAAGGAATACTTTATTCTTTATATAAGCTGTGTAACTATCCTCTGTAGGTTAGTTTCTGGGGAAAAAAGTGGCTAGTTTAATCTTATGATCTCACCCACTGGATTGTCCATTGTTGGTAGATACCCCTTCCCTAGCTCTGCTTCCTGGGCGATAGAATGGTTAATGCCCTTATTTTTCTGGATACTTCTTTGGTCACCCCCTTCTGCAAAAGAAATGCATAAATAACTACCCTGAATAAGGTTCTACAATAGGTCCAAACTGCATAGAGGCCTGGAAATGGCCTGGGACATGAGGACCTCATCTGTCTTATCCCTTGCAGTATAGGCAACAGTCAGGTCTCATGGCCTGATCATCAGGTATCCCACAAGGATTCCCTCTGAGCTTCCAGAAGGTTCCGAATGTCCTTCTTCCAGGACATTGCATTCTATGTCTTTTAGACTCTGTCTTCCCTACAGATAAATTCTTCCTACCCTCATTTTCCCCTAACAAAACTACCCCCACCTTCAGAAATCATTACACTTTAATATTTGAGGTACAGATTACCTATGTCTAGTGCTTTCCTGTGAGTTCAATGTCTTTCCTCTTCTGCTCAAGTTTTTTATTCAAGAGGAAAAATATGAACTTCTGTGACCTTGTCATATAAGAAGAGGGAGGAAGGTAGGTAGAAACATAGAAAAGAGGTCTCTCACTCTCTAGGTTTCCCTTCGCTGTTTCTAAAATATTTAAATAATCATTCACATCTCGTTCCACAGAAATGAATTCATTGCTCAAAAAAAAAAATCTGTATAAGGTAACATTTTTCTTCCTATTGTATCTTTCAAGCTATGTTAAAAGAATAATAATTTATCAACCTCTACCTACACGCATAACTATAGGTTATACTTCAAAATCCTTTACCACTAATCAAACTTCTTCCCAATTCCTGGGTTCTCCCTGACTGTGGCAAGGTGCTCAAAGGAGATATGTTTTTGAGGAGTGTCTTTTGTAACCATCCCAGTGCAGTATATTCACCATTGGTTCTAGAAGCCTAAAAATGGATGTTATTGCCTTTGACATCATCATCTCTGAATTTTCAATAGTGAACAGGGGAAACCAGCCAGCAAGGTAATAGCAACTTGAGATCCCCCTGTCCTCAGGGTGATGCTACCCTTTAATCCCGTCCCTCCTAGACCTAGATGTGTGCAATAATGGGGTAGGGTGAAAGATCACAGGTGATGGTCATGGAGGCTAATGGCAAAGGGTGTACACCCCCTGGTAATTCATTTAACCTATAGATGTTATAGCGTACATAATCATATGTATAGTTAGGTACTCACTGGTGTATTATCTCAGTTTCTAAAGTCTCCTAGAATTATAGTTTGCATATGCCACATTTTTTTCTCATAGAAGAACTTAATTTGGAATTATTTTTTTTGAACAAATTATTATAAGTCTGATATATTCTGTGTTTTGCATATTAGATTTTCTTGGTATTTCCATATTCCAGATTTAGCCCTGGGTAAGTGCCTCAGGGTTTTGAATATATTCCATGGGTCTGAACTCATGTTTCTAACCTTATCCAACTTTAAGGCAAATGGGAAATATAGCTCAATTATGTATTGATTATGAAAAAGAAAAATACATTTATTGGTGAGACCTAGAAATTTGGTAAATGGCATACTTTAGGTTGATGAAGAAACACTTCAGTTACGACTGATGTTCCTTGGTATGTAGCCAGAGACAATGGACTAAATCTGAAAGATATCAGGCATTACTTACAGCAAGTATATGTGTGTGTGTGTGTCTGCATGCACACATAGACACATTCTATACTGTATAGGTGAACTTCTTAGGATTTATGTGAAAGTTCATATAATTTTTTGCTTAATTTTTGACATATTTCTTATAAAACTAAAGCAAGTGGAGGACTACACTGGGTAAGGTATAAAGTTTGGAGTTAGACAACCTAGATGCAAATCCCAGCTTACCTTTGGCTAACTGAACAACCCTGAAAAAGTTACTTAATCTAGTGACTTTTAATCCTCTTGAAAATGTGTACACACATTTACATGCCTATTTTTATGAGCATACATGTAATACATTCTGAATATTCATAAGTTATCTGTAATTAGCTTAAAAGTTTTTATACCTAGTAATGGGTCATAGTTTTCAATTTGAAATAATTGACTTCACATTACTTCCAGTTTCTTCACTGAAAATAATAAACTTGTGAAAATCAAGTAAATTAATCTGTATAAAGCATTTATACACAATTTGTCATCAATGGATTTTGATCACTAATTCCAATCTATATGCATGTGGTGGTGGAGGGTGAGATTTTCACACCACCAGCTAGTTTCTAGATACCAATGGTGGAATCTTGCAATTCAGCTCAGTTGTGATACCACTTGGTTATGGTATCAGATCCCATAGTTTAAGGGTTCAATTCTACAAAATTTCCCTATGCCCACTTGAGATACCAGATTACCATTGCTTGTGACCAACAAGCTACAGATGAAAAGTTCTTAGGACTACCTCCTTGGTTTTTATTAATTTGCTAGAACAGCCCATGGAGCTCAAAGGAATATTTAAATAGTAGGTTGCCAGTTTATTATTAAAGTACAGAACTCATAAATAGTCACATGGAAGAGAAGCATAGGGGAAGGTAGAGAAAAGGCTTCGAGTCTCCATGCCCTCTTTGAGCATGCCATTCTTTCCACAACCAACCCTGGAGATTACTTTTGCTCTTTTTTCTGGAAATTTCATTATACATTATACACTATTAATTAAATCATTGCTCTATGTCTATTGATTCATTCTCTAACAACCTGCCCTCCTGGAAATCAGGCAATCAGGTGTGGTGCTGATAGTTCCAATGCTTCAATCTCATAGCTGACTGTCCTGAAAACCAGTCCCCATCCTTAGGTGGGGTCCCAAAGTCACTAAGATAATAAATGATACCTTCATCTACATCTTGGGAAACTCCCAAGTGTTTTAGGAGCTCTGTGCCAGAAACGGGATGAAAACCAAATACATATTTCTTCTTATAAACTATAATATCACACACACTGAGCATTTAATGCATGGTAGTAATTATTATCAGTGAATATTATTATGTCATTAATAATACCATATTTTAAAGACTATATTTTTCAAAATACATACAACTTGGAGGAAGGATGTAAGAGATACATATAAGTGATAAGAGGTAGAGACAAAATTCAAGGAATGAATGGTCCTCTTACCATGTTAGTATACTAAGATCATGTAATTATTTCTCTTTTTCTCTCCTCATATGTCAAGTGAGAAATATCTACTGAGTGTATAATGGGTATCAGACACTGTGGTAGCACTGGGAATGAAAGGATGACTCAATCATGGGTGCCAGCTTTACACAGTCTGAGTATCTAGAAGTGTGTTGTGCATGTTGAGGGCTACTCTCCCTCAATAGCTGTCTACATTTACATTTAATTAATTAAAATGTAATAACATTAATCATTCATCTCCTTGGTCACACTAGCCACACTTCAAGTGCTCCATAACCACAGGTGTCTAGTGGTTATCATAAACGACAACATACATGTGAAACATTTCCATCATCACAGAGATAGAGATGGATAAACAGAGACTTTCAAAAGGGCAGACACTTTTTCCTCAAATTAGGGAAAGAAAGAGAAATCACATAAACTGATCTGAGGAGACTTGAGTACTTTTCAAACATTGCTGAAATCCCACCCACTGATCTCACTGGAAGCTACTATTTTCCCCGTTCTCAAATACCAGCAGAGATCCACGAAGCCCGCATCTCTTCTGTGCTATGTTGAAAGAAGCATTCCTTATAACTCCTAAGTAGTTATCACTTGATTGGAAATAGAACCCTATTCATGAGGAAAGAAAGGGGATGTACCTGATTCCAAATGTAGACTTTAGTCTCAGCTGGATTCATCTCCATTCCAGCTCTGCCCAGTGTTGGATATAATGAATACCTTTCTCCAGAGACAGTGAAAACCATTCTGGCAGGTCTCTGGAAACAATGTCTCAGTAAAAAAGGGACTCTGAGTTCCAACTGAAGAAATCAGGATGCAGTCCCTTCCTGCTGAGTAGAGGTATTGATGAGTCCTCTTCTCAGAGCAACAGAGGTTCCTTTAAGGCATGGCCTATGCTCAGGTACACCCAGTGTATTATGATAGAGATAATGATAGACTTCTCTGAGGGGTGAGAAAGTGAAAGGGGTGACTTCAAATGTATGATGATTTATTTCTTCTTAAAGAGTCATATACTTGGTGTTTGGAGAAGCCTCTACAAAAACTGTGATGGAACGTTCTGCTATTTTATTTCCTTACCTAACTACTGTCCTTCCAGTTTTCCCCTGGGAACCCTGGGAAGTAAAGCTTTCCTTCATCCTTAAAGATCCCATTCAATTCCTTGGCCATGACAGTTTATTGACCTCTCCCACACCAGATGTCCCCTATCTGCAAGTGGCATTTCAGCATTTGTTACAACCTTGTCTTTTACCAGCTCTTGATCATGTACTACTTGGTGGCATCTTTTGGCTCATTAAATTCTATTGGCCAGATAGGTAATCTGTTGAGCACATTGTAGTAGACAGAAAGTAGTCTCTGCTGATCTTCAGGTGTTTACATGGCATAAGGGGCTTTGTGGATGTGATCAAATTAAAGACCAGGAGATGGTGAGATTATTCTGGTGCATCTGGGTGGACCTAATGCAGTAATAAGGGTCTTTCTAAGAAGGAGAGGGGTAAAATCAGGAGAGTAAAATCAGAGGGTAAAATCAGTGGAAGCAGAAATTGGAGTAATGAATTTTAAAGAAACAGGAAGAAAAGGAACACGAGGAGGAAAGAAACAAGAGCCAAGGAAAGCAGGTGGTTTCTCAAAGCAGGAAAAGGCAGAAAAACAGATTATTTAGAACCTCCAGCAGGGGTATACTCTGCTGACACCATAGTTTGAGCTCATAAGACCCATTTTGGACTTCTGACCTCCTGAAGTGTAAGATAAAAAAATGTGTGTTGTTTTAAGTCATCAAGTTTGTGGCAATTTGCTGCAAGCAGCGGTAGGAAACAAACACAGACATGCTTAGCAAACACTTGTCTGCCTGGATTAAGGCCTAATGGGACATTGTGCAGGCTGATAAAATTTTGAACCTATTTGGAAAACAATGAAATGGCCATGAAATTTTTATGTAATCAAGAAAGAAAGTGTGGTTATATATGGAGCCAGAGGCTAAGGAAAACTGCAGCCCTGCCTGCTCTAAAGTTAAACAGAAACTTAGACCTTAAGGGAATTTTGCTGACTGGTTTGGAATGATTTACAAAGTCTTTCTAATGGTCACAAATCTGGGAAGACATATAGTTTACTATTTAAATTTTCTTAAAGTGGGAAGAACATCTGCCTGGCCATCAAGTACCCTGTCCAGTTCAAGGAACAGCCTCTCCTGACCTGTGAGACTCCTCCAAGCCATAGGTGGAGGCAAGGCCAGGATCCCCGAGGAAGCCAAAAGCCAAACTGCAAGATGGGGAAGGAATCCAGTCCTGTCTGCCTTCTGGTTGACATGGTAGTAGTTAAACAGATTTCCTCCAAGCCAAGGAAGCACAACTCTGCCAGGGAAATCAAATTAAAACAGGAAGGTGGAGAAATGATCTTCATTAAAAGCATACCTGCCACCCTATTTCTTCAAGCCAATTTGGCATGGAATCTTTCCTCAACCACTTTTAATAGGTGTGAACTGATGTTTTATTTAACTGTCCACCTTCTGCTGGCTCTGGATTCTGCCTAGAAAAATAAAGGGCTTAAAATTTATTTCTGATTTAGCTGGCCACGAGTCTAGGCTATTCCCAAGACTATAACCTCAGGAAAACATTAGAAAGAATCATCATTTTTTCAGAATTAAGTATTTCATTCAAAAACAACTGAGTTGCTATGAATTACATTTGAAACAATCTGAGCTCTGTTTTTTGGAAGGGGATGATGTTATTTTTATTTTTATAATAGTCTTGATTTCACCCTGAGTGCTTATTAATCAATTTAGACATCCTTATTTTTGCTGAGCAAATACATGTAATTTATAATTTTTTATAAAATCTTTATTTTCATCCATTTTTTAATTTTATTACTGAAGTAGTCACAATACATAAAAAAATCTTACAATTCTCACTAACTCTGTAAATACATCCTTTATCTTGACTGGTATTGTATATTTGTGTTTTATTTTTTCATTACTTGATAGATAAATTAGTGAATTAATTTGCCTCCTTAAAATTTGCAAAACCCCAGTTCATAAAGTTTTGGCTTTGTCTGTGGATTCATTTCACATCTTTCTTTGAATTTATTTGCATATTCTTCCAACTCTTAAAAATAAATACTAACACTTATGTCAATTTCTGTATAGTAGTGATGTTCCTCTGAGAAACGCCATCTTGGTTTCTTCATTTGGCTTGAAGTGAATAGCTGTGTTTTGGAGGAGTATCAACGACACCATATCTATTTCTTCATTTGGCTTGAAGGTGGACAGCTGCCATTTTGTGGATGCATGTGACTGAAAGATCCAAATGCAATTTTTTGGACTAGAGACTGAACTGGTTGGTAAGATTATTAAAGAGGTCCCTTGTATCTTCAGTGACTCTTGCCTATTGTCTTTTTCATGAGTAAATCTGGGATAAATCTTCCTCTTGAGTATAATTTTGTTTGCATTTAGTAAACATGCATGGGAAGGTTTGCTTTGTGATTTTTTTAACACTTAAGATTTTGAAATTCCCTTGACCTAAGGTTTTTATGAGAGTTTAAAATATTTCAGTATCAGTTATTTGTACTTCATTACATATTTTGTTGCATTATGTTTAAATGGGCTTTGAGTTATCTTTGGAATTTCATTTTTTCTTCAGATTTTATATGATCAACTTTTTAAAAAGTGTATCATTTGCACATAAAAAAGTATACATGTTTTCAGTCATCAGATATGTAGTTTGATACAAAGTGTTTTTAACTCATATTATTCCAGTAGTTTCATTGCATTTTAAGCAAAATTTTATCTGATATGGTTTAATTTTATTGTCACAAATGGGAAATGGAGAATGATATATTCATTGAGGGCTAGAGCATTATCAATAATGCAAAATTCTCTTCATCTAATCATTTAATTTTGAATTTGACCTTATAATTACTGAAACTGTTAGGGGTGCTGTGGTGAAATAGGGGGGGTGGTAGTCATGACTCCAGCTTGGTAATGCTGCACTAAGATGCAACCATTGTGTCCTGGTGGGTAGAGACTTGAAGAAGAGAAATTAAGCCTTTACATGAGAGGAAGAGAGAAGGCATTTAAAAGGAAGAGAGAGGGCCAGGCACGGTGGCTCGTGCCTGTAAGCTTCAGCCTATGAAGTGGCCAGAGCTAGGGATTGCGGTTCGAATCCTGCTTGAGGCATGTAGCGAGACCTAGTTCCAAAAAATAGCTGGGTGTGTTGGTGTACGTCAGTAATCCCAGCTACCTGGGAAGCTGAGGCTGGGGATTGCTTGAATCTGTGGTACCACGGGCAATATGAGCCTGCGGTTCCATGGGCAAAAATAGCGAGACCTAGTCTCAAAAAATAAATAAATAAATAAAAATAAATAAATAAAATAAAAGGGAGAGAGAAAGCTGGAGAAGACAGAGAGCAGAGGAACAGCAAGGAGGCTGGAGGCCTCGGAGGTGCAGCTGCCATGTGTAGCAACACGGCAGGGAAGGAAGTCAAGTTGTGGGCTTCCATCTCCAGCCCAGGCCAGTCAGGAGCCCATGGAAGCATGTTGGAGAAAATTGTGACCTATGTAAGCTGACTTGGTACTTGGAGACTTGCTTTAACTTGGAAACTGAAAAGCTTGGGAATTGTCTGGAGACCTGAAGAGAACTTGGACTGTAGATATTGTCATTGTGAGACACCTGAAGTGGTTGCTGCTGTTGTATGGAGTGAGTCTTGCTGGTTTAGGCCACTTTAGAGTGAAGCTGAAAGAATGTTGGTGCTGTGTCTTTTGGAGGAGAATTGACAACACCATCTTGGTTTCTTCATTTGGCTTGAAGTGAATAGCTGTGTTTTGGAGTAGAATCAACGACACCATCTTGGTTTTTACATTTGGCTTAAAGGACAGCTGCCATATTGTGAATGCATGTGGCTGAAAGATCCATGTGCAATTTTTTGGACTAGAGACTGAACTGGTTGGTAAGATTATCAAAGAGGAGGTTCCTTGTATTTCCAGTGACTCTTGCCTATTGTCTTTTCCATGAGTAAATCTGCTTTTGCCTCCTTTTAAGGTCAGTGTGGTCTTGTTTCTGCTCACATGAACTGGGATGAATATAAGGAGTAGCTGGGTTTAAAGAGCTAACTGCTCCTGTTTGTAAGTTTGGTTCTCTGCTTTGCCTATTTTCTGACCTGATTTCAGAACCTTGACTCCTTCTGTTTTAGTTATATATGTCTTTATTACACTTTTTTTCTGTCTCCTATGTATTTTCACAATTTAGTTTTATTGTCAATGAGTATGGTCTTTATAGGTTTGTTTTTGTAAACCAAATTAATGTCAGTTTTAAAATTCAGAGCTAGGAGTTTTCTTTGAATTGTGAATAAAATATATGATAATTTTCTGCTAGATTTTGGTATTTTTCTCTTCTCTTATTTTAATATTTACTTATTGTTATTTCAAAATAATGTCCATTTAACTGATGGCATATGTACTTGCTTTATATATCTTTTTTATATATTAATGTTCCATGTTGAGTCACATTTTTTAGAACTGCCCCCATTTTCTTCTGACTGTGAATATTTGATATGTTTAATGTGATAAAACTTATAGTTGCCATTTAATATATTTGGTAAAGCAAATACTATTGATTTTTTTCTATTAAAGATAAATGTTCATTTAGACTTTCCTGCGAGGGTTTTGTTATTATATTCCTATATAGATGTCAGTGAAATTATTATTAATCATTTAAATTATGAAATTATACTTTATTAAATTTTTAAATTATGAAATTATACTTTTTATTATTTTCTATAGTATATGCTTTCTCATAAAAGAATTAGATATTTACAATATACTACAACACACAATTAGCAAAATTACTTGGGCCCAATTATGTGCTCACATATATTACATTTAATTAGAGTTGTGTCCAAGAATTACAATAGTTTTTCCCAATATTCCTTATTCATGACTTCTTTATTTTGAGCCAGGCATGGTGGCGTGTGCCTGTAAGCAACAGTTTATGGAGTCATAGCTCGACCTGGGGATTGCGGTTTGAGTCCCACCCAGGGCAACACAGGGAGACCTATTCCAAAAAAAAATAGCTGGTGCATGCCTATAATCCTAGCTACCTGGGAAGCTGAGGCTGAGGATTGCTTGAGTCCATGGTATGACGGGAAATGTGAGCCTGTCATTCCAAGGGAAAAAACAAACAAAAAAATGAAAATGAATTCTTTATTTTGATTAATTGCTTATTGAGTTGACTTTATCTTCATGTAAGTTTTTTCGAGAGATGCACCTCATTTTTTGACTTTGTTTTTCTTTTGTCAACACAAATGAATTGAAATTTGAGTAGATGTAAAAATTCTGTGTTCACCCTTCAAAACTCTCTATATAGTGTCATTGCTATCTGCACTCTATTGTTTCAAGGTTTTTAAGGTTTTGCTTTGAGGCTACTCTGATTGCAACCTTTGCATTTTTTTTACAATATTTTTGCCTGGCTGTGTGTTGCATGTTTTTCTTTATTTTTGAAATTCAGACCATTCATTAGTATATGTGTTGAAGTATACTGATAACTTATTTAAACTTCTTGGTAAATCCTTTCAATTCTTATTTTCTTAAGTCAAAAAGAAAGAGAGAAATACAGGATGGTCTCACTTATATGAAGGATATAGGGAAAAACAAACAAGCGAATAAGAAAAATTACAAACAATCAATGGGGCTGAAAAATGGAGTAAAAGAGGAGGAGGGGGGAGAAGGCGAGAGAGGTGAAGGGCACAAAAAAACAGAATGATTAACAGGTGTTAGGGAAGTGGGAGAGCCCTGGGTTACACAATAATGTAGTATATATATAATATATATAACATTATATATTATATATACACATATAAACACATATAAACATACATATATATTATATAAACACATATATATGCAAAATTAAAAATAATCAGCCATCACAGAGATAGTTGACATTCTCTGTGGACATCGTTTCTATCTTATTCCCCATTATACCTTCCCAGAAATAATAATCAGTACACTGGATTTGATGTTTATCATTTCTGTGGTATTTGAAACTTTTAAATCCCACATATGAGTAAATAATATATTATTTTTCATGATCTATAATTTTGTAAAAAAATTTACACATATTTTCTTTAGTTATAACTTTAAATACTGTTTCTTATCTTATTGGTTTTATTTTCTTTAAGATCCCTTAACATCAGTATGCTTGTTTTCTGCCTAATTTCCTTGCATAATACTTTTTTTGTGATTTTCCCCTTTACTTTAAATGGGCATTTTTGAAGTCAATACCCTATATTAATCCTATTTTATTAATTCTATTGCATTGATCCTATTGTATTAATTCTGATCTTTGCTAGATCTTATGTCATCAATTTTTTTTCATTATTACTAGGAACTCTTATTAAGAAAAAAAACCTATCTGCTAATTAGCACCTCTTTCAGTTCATTTCATATAACAATTTTCTTTAGTTTCCTTGAAATGTAATACAGTATACATTTTTCTCATATCTCCTTAAAAAAACTAATTCTTAGGATGAATTTCAACTAAAGTTTAGATATTTGTCCAACTGAAATGAGTTCATCTTGCTTCCATTTTCAGTTTACTCATTTATCATTTCAATTCCCTCCTCTAACTTTCATCCAGTGGATCAATGGGTTGAAATGGTTTGTTCAGATGTTCTATACTTTGGGGGCAAGAAACTGAAGTCATGGACTGCTAAAAAACTTGGCCTGCACATTAAATCTCCCCACAATAGTGAACACAGCTTCTCTAGGTCTGTTTCTACTTAAATCATGTTTCTCCATATTACGAAATATTTGTCTTTGGTTATTTGTGAGTCTATGACACCATTAAAAAGTCATGTTAGGGAGAAAAAAGATATAATATGACTATGCAATTTTTATGTCAGCAGTTTGTTACAGTGTACATCTGACTGCAATCAGAAAGAAAATCAGAGTAAGATACTTACCATGGTTATAGCTAGTTCATATATTCAATCTTTATCTTAATAAATTGAAAATTAAAATATTTTAAAAATTATTATAGAGCATTTCTTTATCTTCCCACTGTATGTGTCTCTTGGGAACTTATTGGCCTTTGATGACTCAAAGTGGTTCAGATACACTGAAATAGGGTAAAAGAGTAAAAAAGACTTTTTGACTTAAACTTGAAACACATCCACCTATGCCTGCTTCTCTCTACGAAGCAGGCTGCAAACTGTTAATTATTAGCATTTTCACTGTTAACCTACTACTGGTATGCAAACATCAGCTACCAGCTTCTCTCAGCTCTCTTCCCCTCTTTCAAACCTAAAAAGAAAAACTTAGAAACACAGTTTAAACTTTAAACTAGTTTGCCTCAATTTACCCTTTTTGACTTCGTGGGTTTTTTCCACCAGCCCCAGTCTTCTCAACCAAAGTACCAAGTCAAAACAAGACTATCAGTGCAGACTAATTTATTTCTAATAAAGTGATTTCCTAATTACTACAAAAGAAACATGTAAGTAAAAATCAGATTATTTTAACATTGTCCAAAACCTTTCTCAACATTGTCCAAAGTCCTTTCCAAGATGGCCCCAAAATTCTCAATCTCTCAATCGTGACCATCTCACCAAAACCAGCCAGTCAGAATTCATCTCCAGATGCTTGAAGACATCTTCCTTTGGTGTGCTCCTTCTCTTCCATGTTGTCTTCTCCTTGTCCTCCAGGTAGTAGAAGAAACTTCATGGTAGGGGATCTAGCAAAGTTCACTTTCTTTTCAGGCCTGGCTTTTGCACAGCTTCTCCCAGACACAAGTAAAACTCAGCAAAACAAACTCCAACACGGAGTTCAAATCTGCAAACTCCTAACCGCTGTTAGTACACATGCTGCTAACCAGGCCCCAGGCCTTGGCCACATGGCCAAACTCACATGGCTCACATCTCATTCCACAAAATGGCAGAAACCAAACCTGAATCTCAATTCCCATTTTTCCTTTTTTTCCTCCTTCTCTGTTTCAAACCTCTTTATCTATTCTTTCTGTTTTCCTGCCTTCCAGGAACAGCTCCTGAATTATTACATGACAAAGAAAAAAAAAAAAAAAAAACCTGCTTCACTTCTTGCTACCCCTTGTATCTTTCTGAAAAGAAATTCTAATTAAGGCCATTCTCACATTTTAGCATACCTCCTTGGAATCTGCAATCTTAAACAGGAGACAATGACACCCAGGGGCTTGGTGCCCCTATCAACATTTCTTAGGAATTAATGATGTAAAGTATGAATCATTCCCTTAGTTCAGAGGTAATGAACTATTTTTTCTGTTTTGCTTCCTTTTATTTCTTTTGGGCAGTAGTATGTTAGATGGAGTTTTTGTAAACTTTCACTCATTTTACCATCCTCAAAAATTCTCAACAAGAATTCTACTCATTACTTTGCTAAGCAGCTATTAACACAGTGCCTTCTCTTTGCTATTATCTTACCTCATGCTTTCTTCTTTTCTTATAACAATAACCGTAGATGTACTTACCAAGTTTTATACATTGTATAAGACTCTAATAGACTTTTACTTACCATGTTAATTCTTTCTTGAACATCACACCTCGTGGTAACGTCTTCTTGATCCAACATTTTACATTATATTGTGTGTACCATTTGGCACCTGAAACAGAAAGATGCAATATCTTTCTGTATGCTCTATACTTTATTTTCCCCCATCTGTATTTTAATAGCACAACATAATACATTGCACATAATAGATTGCTATAAATTTTTGAGAGTTTATAACAAATAGCTTTTGGGCAAGAAAAACTGTCTTTCAGATCCCTTACCAATAGTGACCCCTGCCCAACCTTTTTCTAGTCTGACCACCTGGATTAGTTTAACATCTACAAAATAGTTTTCATTACTCTAAAGTTTATTTGACTTTAAAAATTTCTCTGAAATCTCAATTTAAAGGGTCATCACTAGGTCAACTGTTTAAATATCTCCTCCAGCAATGTAAACAGTGAATCAAATTACCTATTCACTCAGGAGCCCTTTAATTCCTTCTATCCCTCCCTTTTTATTGTTCACACTCATTTTATCCCTGTGGCAAGAAAAGTTAAATGAGACTGAAAAAAATGCAGCTGATTAGGGCACATGAACAGAGCTCAGGGAACTATCTTCCTAACCAATCAAGTCTTTAAAACAGATCAATTTCATTTTCCATAGACAGTGTGGCACCTGAGGTAAGGGTGACTTTAAAAACCTCATTTGTTTGTTCTTTCTGGCTGAGCTTTAGGTTTATAATGCCAAAAAGAATAACAGGACAGAAGGAGGAAGAAGCAAGTTGTTAAAGTGTTAGTATTTTCCTGATTCTTACACCTCCCTCAAAGATCTCCTAGTGGATCTTTTCCAGGGGGTCTGCAATGTGACAGCAATGGAAGAATGATTCATAGCAACATTAGTCAGAGAGGTAATATACTTGGCAACTATAACTCTATACCTGCAAAACATACACACACACACCAAAAGGGGAAAACACACACACACACACACACACACACACACACACACACAAAGTGCAGTATAAACCAACTTCTCACTGAACACCCACTAACCTAATGGGTCAAGATCTATTCTTGTTTTTCTGTTCGTTTTGGATGCTCTCTCAGAACATAATTGTACTCATGGTTACGTATGCATTACTTTGAACAGAATTTACTTTGTACATGACATCTAAAACTCTAGTTACTTGTATATATCCTTTCTCCAAGAGCCAAAGTAGGCATCTAAAGTGGATATCCTCTTCAGTGCCCAATGTCTAGGCTTTCCCTAAGGGTTGAATGGTTGACACTAAGCCAGGGTTTTCTATGTTAATGGGAGATACCCTTCAACACATACACAACTTATTAATATCGCTGTGAAATTCTCTGTTGGCTGCCCTGATAAATCTCCAGGTCTAACCTTCACCTGCAATTACCACTAGTCTGTTTGTGGTCTCATTCTCTTTATTCCCTTCCTGATGTGAAAAAAAAAAAAAGTTTGCATTCAGAACACTGGGAATACTGAAATACTGCCAGGCCCTAACACATACCTTTGATAGGACAGATCAGTGAGAAAGGTGTGGGGGGGGGCAGAATAAAAACTCTTAAATATGTATCCACAGAAGGAATATTTGTATCTATATTTATTTGTTTATTCTTTTTAATTTTTTTATTATTTGTTTTATTTTACAAAGTTATCTACCCCAGGTTTCTCTCTCAACCTTTCTTATTCATGCATATAACAAATTGCCACAAACTTGGTGACTTAAAACAACACATAGTTGGTTTTTTTTTAATCTTATGCCTCAGAACGTTATAAATCCAAAGTGGATGTCATGAAAACAACCACAATCTGGAGAAACTGTTGCTCATACCTGGATGGGAGAGGGACCGACACTGTGCTCACTTAAGAGGACCTCAGAGCTCAGGGACGTGATAAGATAGCTGCTTCCATGCTGGTGCCATTGTCCCATATGATCTTTATTTCTACCCTATGGCATCTGTACTAAAACTTAGAGGGGTACCATTGAAATTCTAAGTGATGTGCAGTTGACGTGGAAAAGTGGAAGTCAGTGCAACCACACTACTGAACATGTCAACACACCCTCCTCCTGGGGCTTTTGATCCAGTGAGTGATTGACAATGGGAGCATCTATATCCCTGAAGTGCTTGACATCCAGAACAAACTGCCTTCTCTGTTCCTGGAAGGGTATCTGCAATGTTGGTAAAGCATATCAGCATATTGGTTACCCAACTGTTGTATTAATGCCCTATTCTATCATCAGTGGGTACAAAGTGGGTCCTGGCTTTGTCTGTGGAGACTGAGTACATTTTCTCACTTGTTGAAAAGGTCAAGATTGTCTTGACTTATCATTATGTACCTGTGGCTGCTGCCATCATTGTTGTTCCTATTATAGCCTTGGTGAATGTTGAAGCAAAAGAAGAGTCAATGGAGTAGGATGAGGATATGGGATCAGGTCTCGACTAATTAGCAAAAGTCAACCAAGTCAACCTTATTTATGAAATAAGTAAATAAAGACTTTATTTAAAAAAAAATATGTGGCAGTTGAGCAGGTGAGGGCCCAGCCACCTATGTTCTCTTGACAATAGTTATATTATCTGCCAACATGTCCACTGGGAGAATGCTTCTAAGGGTTAGTAGATGGGTTGGAGGTACTGACTTTAGTGTTCTGATCTTTATGGTTTGGTGTCTTAATTACTTACCATTTCTACTTTCTATTGCCCATTCCATTTAATTTTAATTTTATTGCTGTTTGGCATACTTGTCAATATTTAACCAGTATAAAATTTCTCCCTTTAGGTGTAATTACCAAAGCTCTCCCACCCTCAAACACCCATAATTCTTCTCCATAGTCCAATATGTTCTCCCTTTGCCCCCACACTTGTCCTTCCCCCTTTCCCTCAGACAGTGTAGAGATTTCTCAAAAGACTAAAAATGGATCTTCCATATGACATAGCAATTCCCCTCTTAGGTATCTACCCCCAAAAAGCACAAAAAACACTAATTCAAAAGGAAATCTGTACTCACATGTATCATTTATAATTGCCAAGCTATCAAGAAAATCATCCCATTATTAATAATCATAACCTCTTGTTTTCCCCTTTTTTCCCTTTTATTCCCATTCCATTTGTTTAGGTCAGTAATGCTCAAGTATAGTTCCCAGAATAGCAGCATCCACATCATCTAGGAACTTACTAAAATCCAAATTATCTGATCCCAAATTTAGACCCATTGAACAAGGAACTCTTGGGTTGGTCTCAGTCATCTGTATTTTAACTTTAATGTCTATATTTACCCTCTAAGGCCCTCCAGTGACTACAAAAATTTGAAAACCATTGACTAGGATTGGACTTATTCTATGCAGTAGCAGATATAGCTCTCAGGATAGAAAATGGGCTTTGAGAGAGATTAATATGTTTCTTTTTTTAACTTTTATTTATTTATTTTTTTAATTATAAAATTTATTCCAGTTGACAATTTAGCCCATAGACATGTACATGAAAATTCCATAAAAGGGATCAGTATGTGAGGGGGGTGAGGAGGGGTGGATATGAGAGGGAATGGAGAGAAGGTGGTGGGTGGTCCCCAGGGAATACAAAGATGTGAAACACATATATAAAAAAATTAATTAAGAAACACATATATAAAAAAAATTAATTAAGAAAAAAAGGAATCATTACAATTTCTGTGGTGGGGAGAAGCAGCTCTCCTGCCTGCCTGGCACTATGCAGATGGCTCCATTCCCTAATAACCCGGTCCTTTTCTTTATCCTCTCTTCTTTTTAATTTAATTTAAATCTTTAAAAATTTGGATATATATATATATGTATATTTATATTTATATTATATTATTCCATTATTGTGTACCCTGGGGCTTCCCCACTTCACTAACACTGTTAACCATCCTGATCTTTTGTGCTCTTCACCTCCCCACCTTCTTCCCCCTCCTCCTGAGAGAGGTCAATGTGTTTCAATAGTTTTTTTGATGCTCTGTGATAGAGACTATCAGCTGCCTTACAAGTATTTAACTGAATTTTCCTTCTCAAAAGAAAGTTTACTTTTAATTAGGCACACTATCTTCAAACTAAAGAATAAATTTCTTGACCTCCCTTGATTTCTTATCTTAGTTTTGACCAGTGGACTGCAAGTTGTTTGCTCATGTGCAAGAGTGCATACTTTTCCAACTCATTTTCCACTCTGCTACTTGGCGATAAATGTGGTGCCTTGATTGTGGCAACTCTTTTGGACCAAGTGGATAAAAACTATTTCCTGGGTTTTGGTGGAACTAGAACTAGAAAAGAGCTTGATCCCAATCTGGCAATGTTGGAACCACCATATTAGTCTTGGACTTATCCTCTTATGTGAAAGAAAAGTGAAAGTCTACCTTATTTGAATAACAATATTCTGGATCTCTATTACTTACTTAATCTTGAATAATGTGGTTCTTACTGACTATGCAAAACAACTCCCCTTTCTTGTACTTCTACTTCCCAATTCTTAAGAAGAAGAGGTGATTTCATAGTACTCTGTTAGTCATCTTATAGGAATTTAGAGCATTTGGCAGAAAATTGCCTAATTTATCCACATAGTTTAGGCTTAGCTTATTGACTGTTAAATGAAGCAGTGTGTAAAAGGTAAAAACAATTTTCTCATAGGTTACTTTTCATTCTGTAATGCAGTACAGGCTGTCTTGACACTGAAGGGATGATTTAGCCATTCCAAAAGGGATGAGAATTGTTCTGTTTTACAAATAAAAAAAATTGAATAAGAGGACAGTTAGGTCACATTTTTTTTTTTTTTAGATATTATAATTGTACTAGGAGCTCCTTGAGGGTAAGGATGCATCTTATGTCTTACAAGCTAATACAAATATTTGGAGCATAGTAAGTCCATAAATTTGTTGAATGAGCTAATTGAGAGAGAACGAGAACAAAATTTAGCTACCTAATCAATCAATAGATTTATGATGTGAATGAAGTGAGGTAAATTCTGGGTCTTAGGTGATTTTCTGAACTGAGTTTTTGCTATATCACATTTGAATCTCTAAAGTGCTAACTTCCAGTAGAGTGGAAAGGTTTCACTTATGACTTAAACCAAATGCATATAATCACAACATAAATTTATCTGGGGAAGGGGGTATACTTTATAATGATATAAACATACAGTTTAATTGGTATTAAAAGGCAAAGGTTTATAAACCTCTTGATAAACCTCAGGACATTGTGATGCTGTCCAGGCAGAACCTGATCCAGAGAACTCCTGACATCATCTTCCTCCATGAGGGGAAGATACTTCTTAGAGCAAAAGTCCCTAGCAACTTTGGGAAAAGAGAAAAGATTTCAGGACAACTAAGTGGGGTATAAACATTTCAATTGCCTTAACATTTTTGGCAACAACATGTTGATTTTCATTTAGTTGGTACTTCTTGGCACAGTCAGGTTTTTATCTACTCTTGCCTTTTCACATGTCTGTTTATCAGTGACTTTGTAAACAATTGGCAGGTTTTTCATTGATAACTTTGCTCTATCTCCATTGCCCCCTCCTCTCAATTAGTTGGGACTATTGCTTACATGTTGATATATTTAAATCTCAACCAGCCAAGATCATTACGGTATCAGTATATATGACAGACTTAACCTGAATCTAATTTAAATTTGCAGTGCCAAAATGGAATAATAGGATAGCTAGAATTTTCTAGAGGTAGGATATAGAATTTTTTTATTATAACTGTTGAAGATCCTTTTATAGTCTTAGTTGTGCACACAATAAACTCTGGCAATGGGGAGAGGTCATGAAAATTTAAAAAGGTCAATTTCATGTATACTTTTTCTGTTGTGAATTATGTCAAGAAGAGAATGTTTTCATGTTATTGGTCTCATTTTAGATCTCACTCATTAGCCGGTTCCTCTTACCATCCATTTCTAAGGCGAATTTCTCTTAAATTGAAGTCTACATCATTGAAATGACACTTCAAAAAGTTTGTAAGACCAGATCTTCAGTTGTAATTCATTATCAAATTGAAAGGAATCTAGTTTAAAATGATGGCTTTGTTATGTACAAGATTATATGTTGGGGAGAGGTGATTATCTTCTCTAAACCCCATTCTCATCTTTAAAATGCAAATAATAATAATATCATCATCACAGTACCGGTATAAGTTTAAAATTTTAAAAATCTATAATTTTAATTTCCCCATTAGGAAAATATTCTGTGTACTTAAAGCAAAAAAAAAAAAAAAAAAAAAAAAAAAAAAAAAAAAAAAAAAAAAAAAAAAAAAAAAAAAGAACTAAAGCTCCATATTTTACAAAATTTGTGAATCTGGAGATTTACCTTTTCCTTCAGAATTTATTACTAATTTATACACTCATAATTACTGATCACTTTTAATTTATGTTTAAAACTAAATTCATAAACTATTTTTAAATAATTAAAATGAGGAATAGGAAAAATAACCCATATACAGTTAACTTTATGGTGTATTTTATTCATTTTCATACATATGTTCCAAACATATTCAACCTGTACTAGTTGTCAGACATTGTAAAAATCCTTGGCTATGGACCACATGGATGTGCAAATGTATGATCTCATGAAGCTTATAGTCAGAGTAGTTCCTTATTTTGCCAACTTCCTCTTTGTGGGAGAAATAAAAATCTTGCTCTGTCTTCTAGAAATATAATAAAGGTATAATCTTAAGAGAATGAGAACCAGGAATAGATAAATTTCCATTCTGAGTAGTTTTATATTGGTTCTAGTTTTCTTTTGAAAACCTATTTATTTCATCAACAGTTATTAGGAACTTCTACTTAATCAAATTGGTATGGGATTGATACCCAAGATCTACAGAGAATTTATACAACTCAACATAAAGTAAAAAAACAATACAACAAAATAATTGATGCAAGAGTTAAATGGACACTTCTCCAAAACGGACATATAAAAAACCAAAAGGTACATGAAAAACAGTTCAACATCACTTATCATCAGAGAAATACAAATCAAAACCAATGAGATAACACCTAATTCTAGTGAGATTGACCATTATCAAAAAACCAGAAACAAAAATTGTTAGTGAGGATAGGGTGTGGAGAAAAGAAACAAAAGATATGGTGCGTACACAAAATGGAATGCTATTAATATTATTTAGCTTTTCTTTTTCTTTTTTTAAGATGTACTCTTGCTATTTGCAACAGCATGGGTGGAACTAGAGGGAATTATGCTGAGTAAAATAAGAAGCAGAAAGACACATATTGGATGATTTTACTCATCTGTAGAATATGAGAAACAAATTAAAGGGATCAAACACTAGAAATATGAATGAAGAATTGAGGTTGCTAGAAGGGAACACATAGTGAAAGTAGGAATAAAGATGAGTGGAGGCCCACAGTCTATGGTGAAGAACTCTAGACACGTCAGTAGCAGATGTGGTATGATGATATACATCTGAGGAAGTTATGAGCCTATTTTTCCTAAATCATGTACAATGATGAAAACTACTGTTATCTCAGTTTATTAAAAAAAGAAAAAGATAAACCATGATGGAAACTGTGTGAAGGTGATAGTACAGAGTCAGAAATCTCTGTTCCATATTTGCAACTCTTCTGAAAATCTAAAATTACTCCTCCCAAAAGATAACTCACTTAAAAAAAATACACTGGAGAGACTTAAGAACAAATTGAATATGACAGAAGCATCAATGAATTTGAAGACAGAACAAAAGGAAATACCTCTTCCAAAGAAGAGAGCAAAAAAAAAAAATAAAATCTTAACGGCAAAAGAAGAGAAAATATTTATAAGAAATCATGATCATAATTTTTGCCCAATATGGTGAGAGATAATTTTACAGATCACAAATCTCAGTGAAGTTCAACAGGTTTCAAACAAAATAAGCAAAAATAGTCACATGTTATATTCAAAGAACTGAAAATCAGGCAAGAGAAAATACTGTTAAATAATTAATAAAAATTTTATTACATATAAAGCTTTTTAATATATATTTATAATTCCATTGTGTTATTGAATTGAAAAGTTAGAGGCCTCACAGTCATGGAATACTTTAATATCTCTATTGATCTTTGCATATTTTCATTTTGCCTTTTTTTTATTATTATTATAAAGTTTATTCCGGTTGACAATTTAGGCCATAGACATGTACATGAAAATTCCATAAAAGGGATCAGTATGTGAGGGGGTGAGGAGGGGTGGAGATGGGAGGGAGTGGTCAGGGAGAGAAGGTGGTGGGTGGTCCCCAGGGAATACAAAGATGTGAAACACATATATAAAAAAATAAATTAATTAAGAATTAAAAGGAATCAGTACAATTTCCACACTGGGGAGAAGCAGCTCTCCTGCCTGCTTGCCTGGCACTATGCAGGTGGCTCTCTTTTTCTTTCTCCATTCCCTAATAACCCAGTCCTTTTTTTTTTCTCTTTTTTTTAAAATTTAATTTAAATTAAAAAAATTTGCATATATATGTATATTTATATTTATATTACATTATTCCATTATTGTGTACCCCGGGCCTTTCCCACTTCACTAACATTTGCTAACTATCCTGATCCTTTGTGCTCTTCACCTCCCCACCTTCTTCCCCCTTCCTCCTCTCTCGCTCAGCTCCATGTTTCAGTCCAATTGGTTGTTTTCATTCTTTCTTATTGTTTGTTTGTTTTTCCCTATATCCATCATATAAGTGAGACCATCCTGGACTTCTCTTTTTCTTTTTGACTTATTTCTGCTAATATGAGTCTTTCTAGTTCCATCCAGGTTGCTGCGAATAACATGTGTTTGTCCTCCTTGATTGATGCATAATATTCCATCGTGTATATGTACCACATTTTTTTAGCCAATCATCTGTTTTGGGGCATTTGGTTTGTTTTCAAATCTTGGCAATTGTAAACAGAGCTGCAATGAACATGAGCGTACAGGTGTCCTTTTGAATTAATGTTTTCATGTCCTCTGGTGTTTTGCTCTTTCTTTATTCTGCAGTTTATAGCATGACCCCAGGAAAAATTTAATTTTCTGCATAACCACTACTATTCCTTTTTATCATCAAGTGTCATGGAAAGGGAAGTGAAAAAAAAAATCAGCAGTCAGAGACTGTAGCCTTCTCCATCTAACTTCTGAAAGGATAAGGTTAATGGCCAGATATTCACAAAATGACTAGATATCTTCAATTTATCATGAGACTTTCATCTGGATCCTAGGAATGTAGTGTCCACCAGATTAAGTTATAAGGAAAACTGGGAAATATGGGTTCTACCCCCACTGAATCTTCCCCCAAACATTAAATCGTTGTAGTGACACTAGTCTTTTGTGAAATAAAGGGCAGCACAAATCTTTCTTATCCTTTTGGCCCTTCCTTCTCTACTTACTATTGATTACTAACAGCCCTTTCTTTCCCACATGACTCTGAGATACTACGCTTCATATTAACTGAGTGCACCAAGAAGGCTCTCCAGGACAGGATGGGATCTGGTGGTTGGGGCAACCAGTGCAGGATATAGGAGAACTGGGGATGGAAACAGGAGTTCAGCGAGGTCATGGGAGGAAGGAAGAGAAAACCACCTCCTCACAAATGCTGGTTTATAACACAGGGAGGAATACATGAATGTGCTTAAGCTTAAGCACTTTTGTCATCCTTGGGTATTAGGTCCAAAGCTTCACTTCTTTGAATAGGTATATTATGAATTCCATTCCCTAGTCCTGTAATGATAGATTTGTCAGCTTCTGTGGATGTTGGCAGATGGGGTATGCGGAGGAGAGGCAACCTTTCATCAAGAGGGCACACCCCTGGGAAGCTTAACTCATTTCCTCATGCATAAAACTTTTTCCATCAGCACACTGTCTTCTCCACCCCACCTTGTCTACCACTCTGTCTCCTGTCCAATGGCTCCCTCCACCACCCTGAATGAATACTTCTTTCAACAAAGGGATTTTTCCCCCACCTGGTTGACTTGATGAAAGCTTTATGAGTTGACATTATGTGAAATAAGAATCAAGTGAAGTCAGTGTGTATGTGTGTGTACATTGTGTTGGTGTGTGTGCGTATGTGTATGTGTGTTGGTGTATGAGTGTTTGCAAGGGCAGAGGTTGCAACAACTAAAAAGGTCTGCTGAAAACTTTATTACAAACCAAGAGATGTTAGCAGCAATAAATCACTCATGTGTCTGCCTTGAGGCAATAGAAAACAGAGCTGACTTTCATGGACATTCATGCACCTCTTTTGCTAATGTTCAGGAGTCCCCTCCCCACGACCCAAGCAAGACAAGGCATTATTGTGGACTTTCCCTTTAATTTTTACTTTTATTTTTTCCTTCTACTTTTCTATTTTCTCAACCCAAAGAATAAATAAATCCAACAGACAAGATGGAGTAAAAGGTAAAGTTATTAGCCACTGGAGAGGTGGAGTTTTTAGTTTTCCCTTGACTACTATGAGAAAGTTAAGAAATTATGCATATGAAACAAATTTCCAGAATCGGGTATATGTTTGTGTGCATGTATATATGTGTATGTGAGCTTCTTATTCTTGGTTGTCTTAAAGTCCTTTGCCCTTATATAAATCCTTTGCCCTTTATAATTGCAGATCACTTCCAAAGAATAACCAGGTTCCTTCTGACATTTACCCAGACCTTGAAACAGTCCATAGACGTGTAGAGTGCCAAAGATTTTCTTTACCCATCCACTCTTTCACCCCTCAACACAGTCTCATCTCCTTGTTTTTGTCTTCCAAATAGATCAACCCCAAGCTGAGTTCATTTAAGTCACCATTAGAGATTATCAGCTATGTTCAGTCTTTGTAATCCTCTCTGGTCATTTCTTGACACTAATACTCTCATTCCACTGCTCTCTCTGTATGAGACTGTATGATTCCCCTCAGACTTTCAACCCTTTCAATCCCTTTGAATTCATTTGCTTAGTCTCAACAAATCTGTACCAATGTTTTGAAAGTTTTGGTTAGACCAATTTACTTTTTTGAAAGACCTACTTTTAAGACACAGACCTACATTATTATCTGTTTTCATGAACCAACAACAACTCCAAAAAAATTCTTGGAAGATTTTTGCTTTTACAATAAAAGGCAAAGAAAAAAAAAACAACAACAAGGGAATAGTGTCAGCATTTGTTTTACAGCAGCTGTTCTAGGGGTGGTGCCTCGACCTGGGGCACCCCTCCCCCCAGTGATGTCTGGGGTGACAAGCTGCTTCTCTAGGTAGTGCTTTATACAGGTAGAGTATATATCACATTGTTCCTGTTTTTAATATATGTTAGTACTATGTTAGGCCATAGCTGTTATTTACTATGAATGTGATAGGTTAATTTTTAATGTCTAGGAATGCTCAAGTTGATACCATTTTGGTATATGAGTAATTTCAGAAAACACTCTACTTTCCAATAGTGAGGGTAACCTGTATATATTCACTGAAGCATGACTGCCCAGAGGACATTAATCCCTTGTTGTGCTCTCCCAAGAGGACCATATTTTTCTCTTAGCAGAGCCTAGGTGTTGAGTACATTCTACCTTACGAGATTTGCAGCTTCAAATTTTTATTTTTACTTTCCTACCATGTTTTACAAACTGCTCCTAGAATTTCAAGTTTCATCTACTTAATATTTTATCACAATCTCTGCCTTTCACCTCCCATTAGAGTTCTCATAACTATTCTTTGTGATTTCAACATGAAGATGAACAAATTCATCTAATACCTTGACCTCCCAGTTCCTTTTTATTCACCTCAATCAGAGTGCATCCCCTACTGCATTTTAGCCACATTCTTCCTGGGTTTTAGTTTAGTATTCATCATTACTCGTATTAGTACTACCTACAAATCTTGACTTCTAGAGTCCTATCCTTTTATTTTCACTTCCTAACATACTATTCATTTCTTCTAAGTAATGTAACACCAAAAAATCTTTATGTTAGCTTTATCATAAATGTACCTATTCTTGGATGCCTTTCACAATTCTTTATTGTCCACCACCACCACCCATAGTAACTCCATCCTATTCTTTTTTTTTTTTTTTGAGACAAGGTCTTGCTATTTTTGCCTGTGGAACTGCAGGCTCTCGTTGCCCGGGGTACCACAGACTCAAGCAATCCCCAGCCTCAGCTTCCCAGGTAGCTGGGATGACAGGCACGCGCCACCACTCCCAGCTATTTTTTTGGAACTAGGTCTCGCTATGGGCCCCAGGCGGGACTCGAACCGCGATCCCTAGCCCCAGCCGCTTCATAGGCTGAAGCTTACAAGCACGAGCCACCGTGCCCGGCCTCATCCTATTCTTTACCTAGTTTATACTCCATCTTCCACTACTGCAATTGCTTTCTTATATATTGTCTCAACTCCTTTGTCTTCTTGCCCTTGATAATTTTAATCTGGCAAGACCCCCAACCCTGAGTTAATGCCACTCTCTAGCTGTTCTAAGTGCTTTTAGTTTTGTAGTTTTTTTTTTTTTTTGCTGATTTGTTTGTTTTATTTTTTTTAACATGGTCTATACCGCATATTCTTTGGTGAAGGATGTATCAATTTAAGGGAAATATAGTCATTATAGGGTTAGGAAGAAGTGAATGATATTTTCCACTGTTTCCTCCTAGATAGCTTTAAAACACCTCAGGGAAAGATGCTCCTTTTGATCATAGGACCATAGAGTCTATGAGACTATTAGTGAAACAAACAATAAATGAAAGATGCATAACTGTGTACTACACTTGGACAAGAGGCTGGACTAACTCCACAACTCTGAAGGAAAGTTTTTATCTTTCTAATGATTAGAAAGAAAAATGTAATCACTGAAGAGAAGTTAGAAACATAAAGAATAATATAGAAAGGAGGCCAAACTGACCCTGGTTCTATTACAGACTTTCTCTGTGTTTTTATGATATGTATTTATGTCCATAACATACAGAAATAAAAGTTACACCTATGCTGCAACTGGCATTTTTATACTGACCATCTCATAAATAAGTGAGCAATACATTTTTAATGCTCTTTAGAGAAATTTTAAAAAGGTAAATCATTCTTTGGTGGGTGGCCTAGAGTGAATGATTCCTCACTGTGTGAATTTAAGGTGTTAAAAGATAAACTGAGGTATGTAAAAAATGGTACAACTTAATTTAAGCAAAAGTTAATTTAAATTAGGCAGCATCCAATTTAGATGATATAAATGGAAAACCTTTATATGCAAAAGGAAACAGGAATGGAAAGTTATATTAGGCAAACAAGAAGGTTGGTTATCACAAGGTTGCTTTCTTTTAGGGAATGACAAGGGTCAATTTGGCTGATTTCCTTTGTAGTACTGATCAGGTGATTCCTGATGGACTAGAACAGCTGATACTGTTATTAAGTCTCAATTTGGTGACATAAGCCATTAATAAAAACATAATGGCTAAACATAAGTCCCTCTGTGTCGGGCCATTTTCTTTTTTTCTTTTTTCTTTTTTTAACAAAGGATTGCTACAAGGTTAGGGCCAGAAATCTGATAATGTCACTTGCATCTACTATAAGCAGGACATTGTTGGCCCAGCCAATAGCATGGAGAGAGAACTTCAAGGAGAATACCCATCAGAGTCAATAAAAGGCTGAAATTTCTGGAGAATGCAATAGTTCTTTTTGAAAAGAAACAGGAATGATGTTTATAACCATCAACCCCAACTCGCCCTGTAATTGTTGATACAATGATCATGTCGATACTGCTGTAAATTTAGGGAAGCTTAACCCACAAAGGGTTCAGTACAAAGTCTCACTGAGGATCACACAGAAGTCCTACTCTTAGCCAGTTCTGCTGTCTGTAGAGTCAGTGAACCAACACAGCTTCTTCCCCTGCCTTGTTGCTTTGGCTTATGGCACTTTCCAAATCACACTTGCCTACTTTATCTCACTGAGTTCTTATAGAAGCTCTTTAGGTGTTGCTTTACTTATGCTGGAGTTCTGTCTCATAGGATTGCCTGAAAAGACACACACACAATAAGTCTAAGGGTGAGTCTGTAGTCTTCCATTTTATGTCAAGGAAAGTTTCTCTTAAGTATCATAAACACTACCAACTTTCTTTATTTCAGTAAGTAAAGAAGCTGACATCCCCCAACCCCCGCCACCTTCCAGGTCTATCATTGACTCTCTGCCAGCACTCTCAATTCCCCAACAGAGGTAAGTGAAGGAGAATAGATTTCTTAACCAGCAGCAGCTCTCCTAACCAAAATCTCCACCATCCATCCCAATATCCCCAGCACTATAATTATCAGCATAGCCAAATTGCCAAGTAAAGCTTTTTACAACCCACATGCAGGGCCCACTCCCTCCTCCTCTCCATCAGGCTTCTGTGCCCGCATTAGCCGCGCCTGCACTTGCCCTGCTCTGGTCTCAGAGGCACTACTCTCTGGGATGCATTTTGCAACATAAGCTATTCTCCTGCTCTGTGAAGCAAAACAGAGAATTAAACACAAGCTTGGAATTAGAGCTACCACAGCCCTGGGATTCAGAGAATCATAAAATCATAGAATTTTTTTCAATTGGAAGGGACTATGGAGATCTTTCAACCTGCTGATTTTACAAGATGGGGAAATGCTGGGGTGGGGGAAATGGGAGGGGTGGAGGAGGAGTGTATGAATTGGAGCTGAGGACTGAATTGGAGCTCAGGTCTATTGGTGATGCTAAGTGTTAGAGACTATGGAGTTGATGACTAGGGAGGGAAGAAAAGGAAGACCATGTTAAATTTTAGTCTTTTCCAGCCAAAGTCTGAGCCTGTAGTTATTAATGAAGGTGCTATGACTCTGAACAGGCTTAAGTCACTCTTTTCCTTGCCCATCACATATCACTCTCCTTTCAATAAAGTGAGATGGACAAAAGACCTATTCTTTAGATCTAGGTAGAGGAAGTTACCTGAGCTCATTTATTAATGACTTCAAACAGAGCTGGAGAAGTAGGGGGAATGTTCTGAGGAGTTTCCTGATATATACAAAGATTTTTTTAAA
The DNA here is from genome assembly GCA_004024945.1 of Uropsilus gracilis. Taxonomy (NCBI): domain Eukaryota; kingdom Metazoa; phylum Chordata; class Mammalia; order Eulipotyphla; family Talpidae; genus Uropsilus; species Uropsilus gracilis. The sequence goes on from PVHY01003193.1 coordinate 50,475, forward strand.
TCAAATATTATTTTTTCCCCCAAATCAAAGTACTAAAATCATTTTCAGGGAATATTAGTCAGAATGAGAATGGGTTTCATTTCCCCCCACTTTTAATTCTTTCTTAAGAATCTCTTTGCTCAGATATATTCTATTACCTCTGAAGACTTTATTCCTTTTCCTGTCTCTTGCAAAAACCGGTCATCAAAAAAGTATCCAGAAGGCTCTAAAACATTAAAAACACAAAGGTAGGTCACTGAAATCTTGAGTATTTTGAAAAGATCTGTTTAAACATTTCTCCAGAGAATTTCTAGTTTCCAGTCCTTCTTGAAGGGGTATCACATTTGTTTGAACTTCCACAACAACCTACAGAATATAGGTGGGTTCAACAACAACTCCCATGAATGGGGTTTAGGGTCTGCATAAAAGAGAGTTCATATGCTCCACCATGAGAAGCAGAGGGCCCTCAGCAGACCATATTTGCTCTAGGATCTCAGATTTCCAGTCTCCCAACCTCAGGGAAATAATTTTGTTTTAATTTACAGACATCCATTTTACAGCATTTTTGTTATAGCAGTCTCAGTGTGCTAAGACTCAATGCTACCTGAGACAGTCTAGCATGCTTGCAACGGTTCTAGCCCCTGGCTTCCCTGCCTTCACAGAGGCAGCATGTAGTAGTGAGGTGCAGAAAACCAAACTAGAAAAATTGAATAGCTCATTTCCCAAACAAAACTACTCCCAAGATTGAATATTTTGGAGATGGATTGTGGGAGGTGGGAGTGGGTAGGAACAGAGGAGGACCAGCAGACCTGGGTGTGGTGCTATCTTTTTCTCTCAGCTTACTGACAGGCCCCTGATTCTGCAGTCCTTCTTCTAGTCTTCTGCTTTCCTCAGCGTAATGAGCTTCAGCCTCACACTTGCTAGCACTAACAAATGAGGCCAATTGCAGTGAGGCTGTGGCTCACCTTTCAGTCATGGGTTGACAGGAGAACAATGCGTTTGTTTGCCGCTGAGTCTTCAGGGAGGATCTGTCATCATTGTGTGAGTGTCAAAGGGTTTCAGGCTTCCTGTGACTGTCAGAGAGTGGAGAGCAGAAGGGCAAGTTCAAACCTGCTGACACTTCTTGTGTGAAACTCACAGTCACCTTTTCCTCTTTTGAGTTTTAACAGCAATAAACTTTGTTCTAGCTAAAGAGGCTGTTGATTACAACCATTGCACACTGCCAATTAGCAGTCTTTTTTTCTGAAGGATAGGTGCCCTGTACAACTCATATACGTTCCTGGGTACAGGATGGAGGAAGGCATCAACCATCTATATATAGAAGTGGATGCTTGTGCCTAAATGGAGCAATTGCTCTCACCTTCATGGCTCTGCTGGTATTTTCTGGACTAGAGGTGGTCTTGCATCTCTTGGAAGATTCATTTTGGCTGTTTGGAAGGCAATAAGCAGAAAAACATGCTTACCACTAAACCTCTGGTGAGGCTGCCCTTCTATTAACTGGATGACCAGGTGGGAGGACCAGCAGGGGTCTCAATTATTAGGAAATTTAGCCTAAAGCATTGGACATAATGTGCTGACGTGAACACTCCTCTGCATTTCTCAGAGGACGGCATGTGACTGCATGTGCAGCATGGCACAGAGCACCTGAGGCAGGGACCAGTTCACCTGATTTTCAGCCTTCAATAGTTTACCTAGTAGCTGCCCCCTGAGGGCGTCACAGGGGTCACTGCCTATCATGGGATCTCCTGCTCATAAGGCTTCTGTTTCCTTGTGAGACTTTAAGGTGATTGAAATTATGTGGAAGTCAGTTATTATGTCACAGTTCCATCTTTCAGGTGCCATTTCTGCTGGTGCCCTAAAAGACCTACTTTTTCTCAAGACCATTAGCTTAAATGTCTCACAAGTCCTCCCTGGTTGGCTGTGACAGTACCTGCTTGTAACACAGGATATAGTTTCAAAAGAATGAAATTTAGAGAAAACAAAAAGAACCCTTGGAAGTCATCGAATCAACTTCTTCATCTGCCATTAGGAAGACACCATCCACTATATTTTTTTCTTCTAAATTTGATGGAAAGAAATCTCAATATTCATGGAGAAGAGTTTGTGCTAAGATCCATGAGAAGAATGCCTAACGGGAAAAGGAGAAAGAAAGTTGTTTCTCTGATCCCTTCCCAGATTTGGGCTCAGGTTTCTCGGACCTGACACTTGACACTTCCCACAGTTCATTCTAGTGACTGTTCCTCCTTCAGAGGAGACTGGAAAAACTGAGATTGCTGTGATTCTGCTAGTGAAGGAATGAAAACATTTTCCCAAGTGTCTTCACTGTTGATAAAAGAGCAAGATTCAAAAATTCTTGAATCCTTGAATTCTCATTTCCCCCTCATCCACCTCATCAAAGATTGAGCTAAAAAAGCATCATTTTCATGTCTTAAAAACAAAACTTTCTACATCAAGCAATTGCGACACTAACCAGGAGTTCTTTGTCTTCTCTTTATTTATTTGAAACCACATTCCATGTGGAAGTGAAGAGGCAGGCTCAGCTACCAACTCATAGTCATGAAGATGTTCAATCATTTTTTCTGGGTTTTCTCACTACAAAAATTCCATTTTTCCTTTATTATTCCTTTATTCCTTTCTGATTAATGTAATTCAACCTCTTGTTTTTATACAATTCTAATGCCACTCCTTCCATGCAGTTGCCCTTGAGGTTTCCCCCTCATTTCAGGGTACCTTGTTTGTTCCTCCTCTTTGATATGGCCTCTCTTTCCCTGTATGATTTGTAATTGTGTATGTACACGTCCTTCTGCCCACTGAGCACTTACTGACACCTTTTCTGACATATTTTGAGTGAAGGGTTCATGGTTCTTGCTCTAAGGGGAGGGGTATGAGGTCTTCATGAAGCTCTACATACTCCTTCTTCATCCTTCCTGTCCCTTAAAAGTGACAATGTTCTCCATCTCCAGATCATCATATTTGTTCTCCTGACAGGAAAAGACCTTTGTAAGCAATCTGACATTCTAGGATGATGAGTGCCTTGGAAATAATTGGTTTTATGACTTAAGGACCACAGCCATTTTTGGGGGGGAAGAATAGTCAAGTAACACCATGCACAGGCATAAGGATACTAGGACTCAGACATACATATGAACCTAATTAGGATTTAATTCTTTTCTAGGCTCCCAATCATCTCTTAAAGATGAAAGTGAACTGTGATGACTCCGGAATGAACATGTTTATTCTGAGCCTCCCAGGTGTCTGTCTATATCTACCTGGAGCCTGGTGAACCTCAGCTCCCATGACCTTTCAGGAAAATTGCTACTTGCTGCTTTCAGAATTGGGTGGTTGCTTCTAAGAGGGAAATGGCTAAATTGATTTCCGTGCTGTGACTCTAAAATGAGGCCACATTCTTTTACCGAAAAACCCTGTGGTATTTTGCTAAATTGTGACTTTTTTTGCTAAGCAAAGTAGCTTGACAGAAAAGTACTAAAACACTAAGGTTGGCAAGGTTTTTCTATAAAGGTCTCGATAGTATACAATTTAGGCTTTTGGGCCACACAGTTTGTCACAGCTATGCAATTCTGCTATTTTAACACAAGGGCAACCACAGATGATACATAAACAAATGAACATGACTATAGTCCAATAAAATTTTATGGACACTGGCAGTTAAACGTCATAAAATTTCTATGTGTCATAACATATTCTTTTGATTTTTAAAAACCATTTTAAAATTTTAAAACCATTCTTGGCCCACTGACTTCAAAATCCAGGCAGCAGACCAGCTTTAGTCCATGGGCTGTGGTGGGTAGCCCTTGCTGTAGAAGAGAACCATCACTTTTGAAATCGGTTCCTGTGAGCACTGGGTGCTTACATGAGCCCTTACCCTGACAGCCAAATTAGGGTGTCTCTTCAAATCTGTGAAACTAAATAAATGAGGGCAGGCCCCTCTTCTATCTCGAATGCAGTGTGTGTATACTGGTGTTATTTCACGTATCAGATTCCTGCACGAAAACACTGTCATGCCATTAATAATCCTGGGAGGAACACCTTGAAACTTCACTCGCTGAGAGCATGTTGCAAATGGGCTCTAATAGCTTTTATTTCTCATTCTTGTCACCTCAGATCTAATCAGTTGTTTTGTCATTTTTAATTCTTATTTGGCAGGATTCTCCAGCTTCCCTGGCCTTCTAGATAAAAGCTCAGAGGAGAACAAGACCCTGAGGCTCTCTGAACTGGGCAGTAGATCAGGGAGATGGGACTGACTGATGCAGGAGGACTGGATGGGACATAAATCCCCACCCCCACCCTCTGTCTCTCTTCTGGGGTTCGCTTACATGCTGAAATTGCTTTCTCTGGGTAAAAGTTCTTTTCTTCCTCTATTAGGAATAAGGTTCAAGGTCATTTCATTCTGTGTAGGCTGAGAGAAGAGGATACTCTGAGTTAGAGGGAATGGCTTCTTCTTGCACAAAGCAACTGAGCTCAGATAGGAAGATTCACAACTGTCTGGTCTTAGGCGACCAAAGAACCACTTCTTAGAGTGACCGCACACTCCTTGAATAATGAAAAGCAATCCAGTCAATAAAAACAAAATTATAATTAAATGCATGATGATAAATATTATATAAAATACTAAAATTTGAGCATTTTTAGTGTTTTCATGACGCTAATCTTACCTTCATTTAATCTTCATTATAACTCAAGACTATGATTGCTTTCATCGTGTAGATTGTGTGAGAACCTTCTCACAGTCCACACCTGGCAAGTAGCAGAGCAGTCAAAGAATGTGAATCTATTTTTTTCAGACTCTATAACCCTAACTCCCATTCCATGGGTGGGCATATCTATCAAACCATACTACCTCTCTCTCAGTCAGTCCTCTCTACTCTGAAATTAAACTTAAGACTATAAAATTGGTAACTACTTTTAAATCAAAATTTTGATTCTATTATTTTTACCTTTTTCGCATAGTTTATAGAGGTAGCATAATATAAAACAAAAATGAAATTCTCAAACTCTGCTTTTGCATTAGTACTTATAATAAATCTGTGATACAGCTAAACAATCATAAATAATCAATGCTCATACTCTCCGAGTTTGGTAAAGAGACAGAATGGGTACCTGCTCTTATTTTTGCTTGCAAAAATCTTGTTAACTATCTTGAAGGTAAATATAAATCAGAGCCAAAAGGCTTTTTGATCAAAAATTCAAGATTCTGAATTATTTAGAAAAGCATTATGCTTATTACACTATATTTATTAGGATAGAAAATAGTTACTGGTAAGATTTTTCAGCAAGGGCTAATGCTCTAGGCAGTTTGGAGTTTAGTAAAAACTTGTTTGACTCATTGTTTCAATGAGTATTACTGTTTAATTCTGAAGCCTAATGTGGTCAACTAACTAAAGCTCCCATTTCTGGAATTTTCTAATGCTAAGTGTCAGACATAGATTGATCAGAGCTGAGAAAATCCAAAATGCTTCCTGAACAAAAAATTAAAGCCATTTCTTCTCAACCAGTGAAACCCAGAAATTTAGGATCTCTCCCGGTGGAGATATGAGGGATATGAAGAAGGTGAGATCTCTAAATCAAACTCAGTAATGCTAGCCAATCACCTCATGGAAGGAACTACCCATAAGATGCAAGTCAGGGCATTTAAAGAATAAAAAGGTTAAGAGTAAATATGTGCTTCCCTGCCATGTGAGGCTTAGAAGAATGAGTTGTTCCCAACTTCATTTATATGCCTCATTTTGGTCTTTCAAATATTGATTTTTAAAAATATTCTCCATGAGAATGTCACTTGGGAAACTAAGTTGGGGCTCATGGATGATACGTTTATTGCAGGATGGAAATACAGTCTTTTCCCTTTCCTCATTTCCCTCCACCTAAGTATCTCTTTATTCATTATTTTAATTACCTAATCGTAAATTTCTTTAGGGGGTTACTTAGAAAGAAAATTAGCATCAAAGCTTGGCAGTAAATTCAGGGGCTTTTGGAGACAGTCCAAGCTGTTTCACCTGTGATTAATTAGATGAATTTTTTTTTCCTTTAAGTGCCAGAAGGCAGTTGAGGTCTTTAAGCAGTTACATGACTGCTGGCAGTGCTGCAATTATGATTGATGCATGCGTCTGGAGTCTGAGGCTGCAGCCTGGCCTTTGTTGGTGATGATGGTGTGTGTGTGTGTGTGTGTGTGTGGTGTGTGTGGTGTGTGTGTGTATGTATATGTGTGTGTGTGTGTGTGTGTGTGAGAGAGAGAGAGAGAGAGAGAGAGAGAGAGAGAGAGAGAGAGAGAGAGAGAGAGAGAGAGAGAGAGAGAGACACTAGGGAAGCACAAGGTTGGAAAATCTCCAGGGGGTTAAAAAACACAATGAAGTGCTTCTTTAGTATTCTTGCAGGTGCAAGTCTAGAAGCTCCAGGCCAGGATCTCCTATCAAAATATCTCAGCAATTTCAGAAATGTTGGTTTGGGAGGCCTCTTCCTTACCATTAGTCACTCAGCCCTTTGTGGAATCTTTGCACAAGCTGTCTTTAGGAAATGCAGTAAGGAATGCCTATTTTCAACAAGCATTTCACTATGTATTAAGTAGAGCAGTCATACTTGTTTGTCATACAGTGTCTCTTTAGCATTTCATTCTGGTGAAAATCAGAAGGGGAGAACACAACTTCTGGGATAATTAATTGTATATAACATCATTTGCAAAAAATGGTATAAAATCACAATAAATCTGCTATTTTAAGATAATCATACCTCCAGTCACAATAAATATGTGATACAGGATGCTATGTAGAAATTTGTTCACTGTTTTGTTATGAATGCCAATTTAGCTTTTTTTTTCTTCAATTCTTTGTGTGAATGAGGTAGGAGTCTTCTTTAAATCCTTTGACTCAGTCATGATAGCAGAAAGTTCAAGAACTTTGACAAGTTTCTCTTAAGTATAAACTTGAACACTCCTAAGCCCCTAGAATTGAGATCACCACCTAACATCTATTGCTCCATGATCCATAGTGTCTGTGATGATATTTAAGTCACAAATTGACTATTTGGTACCAACCTGTCTCTGAAGAGTAATAGAAATATCAATCAGGTGTAGTACAGAGATGTCTGCCTAGAGCAGGGGTCAGTGAACTCTTTCCAGGAGAGTGAACAGTATAGCTAGTGGGTCATGGGTCTGTACTGCCTCCACTCTACTTGTGCTGTGGTCCTGTGAAAGCTGTGTCATCCAGAGAGACACGTGAATGAGCGTGGTGGGCCTCCAAAACTACCTATTGGCTGACCCCTGGTTCAGAGCACTGCTCAGATTTAAGTGGGCCTGTGAAACACCTGGGACCTTATTAAAATGCAGATTCTGTTTCATCTGGCCCGAGACCTGAATTCCTAACACCTCATGGGATGGGGGATGCTGCTGATCCACAGACCTCAGTTTGACCTGCCACCCTACAGTGTTTTCTTGAATCACATCCCTCTTTTCAGCGTCCAAGACAATTCCAATAGTACTGAGGTCCAAGAACAGAAGGGGGCGCTCACGTCAACGGACCGATTGCTAGAATAGGACTCCTGTGAGGTCTCTATGCTTCATATGTGTAATCTTAAGAGATTCGGCTAGTATTCCACCCAATGCCCCCGTTCCTGCCCCCTGAACATTCTCTTCCTTTTTTCACCTTTAAGATTGGTTGTTTAAGGTCTCATGTTCCTGAATGGACAGATGGCTTGGTGGTAGGGCGGCTGCACACATGCCCAGCATGGTCATTCACACTGGCCCCCTGCCTCACCGCCAGCTCTTCCCTTCCCGCACCGAGAGCTCTGACCGCCAAGCAAGGGGCCCTCTGGCCCTGGCCTAATTGGCGGCAATGCAAGAGCTAATGTAGGTTGAGAGACCAATTAACTGGGCTTGTTTCTACCAACGCTGCATCTGAACATCAATTATGCTAAACAACACGCTGTATTAAGACATTTCCCTGCCACTATCATTTGCTATGGGACATCTCAGAACAGGGCAGAGGGGAGCTGGCGCTCGCTGCCTGCCTGAAGGGTTTCTGTTAGTGCAGAAGGCTGGCCATTTCGAATATAGTTTTACAAGTAGAAAAACCACAACAAGGAAATATCTGACTTTAGTTGGTTTCTTTCTCCCATCCTCTAGGACCATGGGGCTTTCAGCCCAAGAACCAGAGAACTGTGAGGTGAGGAATGCCAATAATCCTACCTGACCTGGCGATTCCATTAAGAAAGGAAGACAAGGCAATGGTGTGTTCAAAGGATACTGTCCCCCTAAAACAAGAAAAAAAAAATCAATAACTAGGAGCTGTTGGGTGAAGGAAGAGCATTGTATTTTCTTGCAAAGGTTTAAACACATTTGAATTTCATTCCTCCCTTATCTCATCTTAAGCTTTTCCCTTAGAATGCACTTCTTGACTTTTACATCAAAGGTTTTGGTCTTTAAGCAGCCAGTTCATTTTAATTCACTCTGATTGTACAGCTCCTATGTACTGAAAATGCTCAGTAACCCAACCAAATTTAAGATACAATGGAATTTACAGTTTAGTTGAGAAGTGTGAAGTAATTTAAATGACTATGCATTTACTCAACCATTCATCCATTCCACAAATATTTGTTATTCAGGCATTAAACTTTGGCAGCTTTCTAGCCTAAAAGCACTGGCCCTACCCTACATAACTGAGTAAATAGAAAAGCAAGTAAACAGGGTAATAGTAATATTACTCTAATATACTAGAGGGTGAGTTCATAAGGTTTTTCCACCTATTGGTCTGCATAACCAGCAGACCAATGTGGTCTAGTGTGGTATAGTGCCTTCCCCATGATTGTGTGGCCGGTGGTAAATGTGCACATCTGGTCCTAGGAGAGAAGGGTTAATGGAACACAGAGAGCTTGCATGTAGGATGTGCATGAGCATTGAGAAGAGAGAGAATGAGAGGAGGTCAGAGAGGCAAAGAGACAGAGGACAGAGAGAAACACACACACACACATACACACACACACAGAATGAGAGAGAATGCAAGAGAGAGCAAGAGAGAACATGCCCCAGGGAAAGAACATGATGATTTCTAGAAAGCTGGAGGCCTTGACTGCCTCCTGGTCCAGGTCCTAGCCCTGCTTGATGTAACTGCTAAACTAATAAAGAAGCTTTGCAGATTGGTGATTCTGCTGCTTACAAATGGCAATGAAGATTGGTTGCAGTACATATGCCATATATATATATATATATATATATATATACCATTATATTTATGGTATGTTATGTCAATAACATACAGACTCTCTAAGAGGGCGCATAAAATATATAATCAATCAATGAAAGTATGTATATATAGTAAAGTACTAAAATATAATGCAAGATTAAAATGCTATGTTATGCCCTCTCTCATTTCCCACAGAGCTTATTTTGAAGTTCTATCACTACCCTCAAACCTTTTGGAACTTCAAGAGAAAAGAGAATATCAGAGTTATATTCCCTCAATTTTAAGGAACCTAAAAGCTATTTATATATTCATTTATACTCACCTCTATCCTTCAGCAAAGGATAGAATGTTAAGACATTCACTCCATCTCTATCCTTAACCTTAATTTTGCTGTCTCATCCAGGATTTCTGCATCTCTGATTTCCTTGTTCCCAAAACCGGCAATTTCATTTCACTGGTTGCTTCTGAATAGTATAAAATCATGACCAAATCTGTTGTCCTTCTGAATAGAAAGATCCCCCTGGGCTCTCTACTTCTTTGCTTTTTTTAACTTTTTAAGTTTGGAATTCTCACGTCTTCACTTATTTTCTCTTAGTTCCACTTTCAGCTCACTTGTTTTTCAAAAAACTGTGGTTTGAGTTCTTCTCTTTCTTTACTCCTAGAAATCTCTCTTGCAAGGGAAACTAACAAACCTCTAAAGCTAAGACTAACACATTCTTTGTTTGATTTCACCTTTATTGAACTTGACTCAGTATTTTACATTATGGATTAGAAGATTCTCTCTTTTCCCGTTGTTTCTCTCCTAGTTTTCCATTATTTCGTTAAGCAATCCTTCTGTCTTCTGTTGACATTTATTTTTCTCCATGTACCTTAAATATTATGTTTTCCATACATGTATCTTTCTTGAACCTCTTCTTATTTCATTCTGCCCCTAAGTGATCACTACTAATCACCTGCTAGCATTTACCACCATCTGCTAACTTTACAGTTCCTTCTAGTCAATCCCCTGAGCTTTAATCCCATCCATTTGCCTCCCAGGCATCTCAGCATGCTCTAAATATAAGTCTACACTTTTCCACCAAAATCTGCTCTTCCTTCTGTCTGGTTGAAAAGCAATATCATATGAAAATTGAATGTTATCATTGACTATTTTCTTTACAACCTGACACCCAATGAATCAAGAAGTCCTATCAACTCTCTTTCTCTAACATCCATTATTTCTGTGCTCTCTTCTCCATTTCCATTGTCCCTGTCTTAGTTCAGGCCTCATATCTTTTCATTGGGCAAAGTTCACTAAGTTACCATCCTATTTCTTTGCCACTGCTATCATCTTTGGTCTTACATGTTTTTAGGCTAACACATGTGGCTGCAGTTACCTTTCTACAATTCAAGTGGAGATAATCTCAAACCTTTCAGAATGGCTTATATTGAAAAATCAGAAACAATAAGTCTTAGCTAGTTTGTGGAGAAAGTCTCACATTCTTGGTGGGAATGTAGATTGGAACAGCCTCTATGGAAAATAATAGGGAGATTTCTCAAAATATTAAAAATTAGTCAGCCATATAATTTAACATTTGCTAGGTATCTACTGAGAATGCAAAAATACTATTTTGAAAGGATATATGCACTCTAATGTTCACTGCAGTACTATTTATAATAGCCAAATTATGGAAACAACTGAAGTACCCCAAACCAGATGAGTTGATAAAGAGAATGTGGTGTATATACACAATGAAATTCTACTCAGCTATTTAAGAAAATGAACTGTTGCCATTCACAACAATCTGGATAGAACTTGTGGGGATTATGCTATGTGAAATGAGTCAGAAGGAAAAAGACAAATACTGAATGGTTTTACACATAAGTAGAATGTATTTTTAAAAAGGGCCAGACAAAACCAAGCTAAAAACAAACTCTGGAAAAACTGATTGAAAAATTAAGGTTACCTGAAAGGAGGGAGAGGGTAAAGAACAAAATGGGGAAGGGTTCAATGGACTATGATGGGGGACCATTGAAACCTTGGTGTAAGTGTGATATGGCAACATGCATCTGAAGAGGTATGAACCAATACCTCTGAATCATGTACAGTGTTGTAAACCCAAGTTGCCTCAAAAAAAAAAAAAAAAAGACAGAAAATATAAATTCAATTGATAGCAAAAGTTCCTGCAAACATTCTGTTACTGACCATTGTAGTGGTTGTCTAACAACAGAGGTGAGTCTCTGCTGACCCATCTAAGCAGCTGATATGAGGGTACTAGAGGGTACTTAAAGGTCTCAAATTACAGAATTCCTGTTCCTGCTCCTAGACCACTCTGTGTTACAATGGAAAATGTTTAACAACCAGCACTCAAAAGTGAAAACAAAAATTTTTTTTTTTTTTAGAATGTGCTGGTTTCTATGGTGCAAATTTGCCTATCATGGCCAATTTTAGTCTACCAACTTCCTGGAGTTTGTAGGAAACATTCACAGTTCATTTTCACATGCCAACAGCCTTTATTCTCTTTTCTTACACTGGTTGTGTCTATGAGAAGTTTTTTCTTGATCTACTGTGTAGGAGGCTTCCAACAAACCTCACCTAGAATCAGCAGAACCCTGGATAAATAAGGACCTTGCTGCAGCCTCTGCTGGACTTCAGGGACAGGCAATGGTGGGCAGAAGTCAAATACAAGTTGATGAGACACCAGGTTTTGTAAACAGAAGATGAAGTGGCGTTGATACTGACAACTGTACGCTGTTGCTCATATGAAACCCATCCTGCCAGACAGTGAAAGAAGAAGCTCAAAGAAAGGTTGCCCTTCCTCATGGGGTGACCTGCATTCACATTGATGCCCTGCAGCTAGCCTACCTGGAGACAACCCTCCTGGAGACCTCCCCTCTCTTCTCTCAAAACAACATACAGAAAATTTTCATAACTGTGACCAACTGGATTACTCCTTTTTGCACAAGAATGCATATCATTTTCAACATCAAAAACTCCTCTGATTTGCTCCAGCAGCACCTCCCTCATCGATGGGGCCTCTGAACACCTCACTTACACAGAGCATTTAAACCTATCTGACTTCAAAAGTCAGGTAAGACTAACCATGTCCGGTGGTATATCACACACCTAATATGATTATTTCTCCTCTTCCTAGTGATAACAGAATTCTGCAAAATTGGTCTTGGCCCAGTAAGGGCTTTCTCAGCAGAAACAAAACTCTGCTTCTCTCAACCTCCCCCCCCCCCAATTTCCAGCCTATGCTCTAAACTCCTATCCCTTCTGGCCTGCAAGTCACTCTGCACTACAGTGTTCCTGCAAATTCAAGAGTTTCTTACCTGTAAAGCATAGCAAATTGATGAAAAATGTGGCCAGATTTATCTAGTAGGTAAATGATGAACAAAGAGCATCTGTCTTCAGCGGTTCATTTGTCTGAACTGTTCATTGATTATCTCCAGTGTGAATGCAGTCAGCTTGGTAGTTACATTTAATTTAATGAGTGAGACTTATGACAACTGTCTCAGGATTCCCACATTTCTCATTGCTCTTCTGTTGTCTCAGCCCTAGGAAGATGTAGGCTCTGCCTCTGGGCATGAGTAATAGTAATCAGTAATAGTTGATTGGCAGTGACCAAAACAGAGCCCTTGCAAAGAAGCTGCAGAATGAAGGAGCTTTCAGCAGACGATTTGCAGGCCTGGGGCTTGCAGTTGTCCTGTGTGCACTGCCCCAGACAGAATGTATCCATACTACACATGCATCTACCTTGCCAGAGAGCCTTTATTAGCTTGGGACAATGGTATTTGGGGAATTAGGCGACTGCCCTGAGTTCATGTCCAACAAGTCAGAGCCAGAATAGACCCTTGGTCCCTGTATTGTATACTTGACTGATTCTGAGACTTCCCCTCCCCAGTGGGACTACAGTGTTAAACAAATGAGGGTTTATTAGGTTATTTGGATTGGGGTTATTAAAAGTCAAGAAGAAAGTGAGAATGCAGTGAAAAGGAGTATTTGGGAAATGTGTGAATGACATAACAAACTAGTAGTTTCTATTAACTGTGGTCTTCTTCTTTGTCTACTCTTACAGATGGACTTAGAAAGGACATACTTTGTACAAAATATTTTCAAAAGAGCTATTCTTTTCAGACATCCTGGAGTGCTAATTCCTTGACAGCAGACTAGGAAGATTTCCTAGGAGTCTTGGAGCAGCACCCCAAGCATGAAGATGCCCAAACACAGACTATCTGTGATAGCGATAAAATAATGAGCTGCCATTATTCTGAACTGCTTTTGTTCATGTCATTAGTGGCCTGAAACCTAGGACATTTGTCCTAACAAATAATTATAAATTTATTTTTGAATTAAGTGAGGTTTTGTAAAACTACAAAAAAAATGTTTCTTTGGTATGAAATCTCATGTTTAGTATTAATGTATTCATCTAATTTCTATTCAGTACCCAACATGTGTGAAACACTATTCTAAGTGTTGAAAATACAACAGTAAATGAGACAGTGACCCTTTCTAAAGAATTATTACTTAGTTTGCTTAAAATCTAAAATAAGATCTCTTCAGAAGCCAGGAAAATAGTCTAACTGTGAAGTGAGGAACTACGATGAATCAGGTGGCAAAGAATAAAGAACAATGGGTGAATGGATCAAGATCCTTGAGAGGTAGAAGAGAACTTGCCAACAGATTGGATATATGTGCTTGAGTTACAATTAGGTACAGGATTGAGTAAACCAAAATGTGATATCATGGAAGAGGACAGTACAGAGTGAAAAGAATGGTGGACTCAGTACTTTTCTCTTGGTTGTGTTCAGTTTCACATACTATCTTATATCCTGGTGTTAAAGATAGTTGACACATGAAACACGGAAGAGATTTAAAGGCTCAAGATATGAATTTCAAAGTCATCAGCATATATCAGATGTTTAAAGCAAGGCACTTGTATGAGATCATCAGGGACGATAATAAACATAGAAAAGATAAAGCCATCTAGGTCTGAACTTTGGAACATTCCAATACCAAATAGCAATGAGATCTTTGCAATATATTTGGGAAGGAATGACACTGGGGAAAAAAGAGAAAAAAGTGAAGTGAAGAAAGGGATTTCAGAAGGAGACAGTGATACATTAAATGCTGTCCAGGGCTCAAGTGAAATGAGAAGGCAGTCCCTCTATTGAATAACAGGCAGATCACCGGTGACCTTTAGAACAATTGTGTCTATGCAGTTAGGTGATTGAAAGGCCTAATTGGAGTGAGTTTAAGAAGGGGGTAAAGAAATAACTCAGCAGATAGTAATCACTTGGATTGCAAAAATAATATTATAAGGACATTCAAAATAATCTCCACCACAGGATTAAGCAATGCCACATATCATATAGGAAAAATAAAAAGGACTTTTGGAAAATTGTCTCAAGAGGAGTGGTCTGATCTGTAATAGATTGGCAAACAGCAAATACAATGTAAATGAGTAGCAGAAATCTTATCCTTAGATTTCTTAGACAAGAGTGTGTTTGTGCCTAGCATGCTTTCTCATCATTATTGAATTCTGAATATTTCTTAATGACTGAGTTATTGAGTATGGTGGGAAGAGAGCCAGGGCTATTTAAAGTAGTGACTATCAACCAGCATGGAAGTTTTTTTTGTTGTTGTTGTTGTTTGTTTTAATATTTTTATTGTTATATATATATATATATATATATATAAAATATCATTGTATTTCCTGGGGTTCTCCCACCACTATATCATGCATGATCTTGATCTTGATCTTTTGTGCTCACTTTTTCCCTGATTTCTCGCTTCCTGCCTCTCCCTCCCTAGTTGTATGCTTTATTTCTGTTGTCAGTTTGTTAGTTTTAACTTTCTTGTCCCTTTGTTTTCCATAAATCTCACATATTTAAGTGAGACCATTCAGTTTTTGTCTATTCCTTTCTGGCATATTTCCAATAGCATGATTTCTTTCTAGTTCCATCCAGATTGCTGCAAATGACCTAAGTTTGTCTTTTTTGATGGCTGTGCATGGAAGTATTTTAATGGCACAGCAATTAGTACTAAATTGCAAGTACATAAAACATTAGGGAGAGGTTGCTGATCAAAGCCTTTGCTCTCTCTCTATACAGACATCATACAGTCTGGTTGGTAGATGTCTGCAATCTAAATGCTTTCTATAGCATTTCTCTTAGGTCCATGATTTTGAATGCAAGTAGCAGTCAACTCAGTATTGATAATGTAGAGAAACAATTCCATTTTAGTGAGGATTACTATGTGAGGCTTCTAAATCAAATCCCTAACTATATCATTTCCAAAAAATCAGACCTTGATCAAGCCTCTCATTCCTTCAGCAAAAAGTGCATATTGAGTATATGCTTTTCGGCTTTAGTACAAAAATAACACTTATTTCAAGACTTTTCTATGATCCAGGATTACAGAAATTCAGCCAGTTAAAATAGTGATTGTCTCATTTGTGAGAATAAGGGTGATATAAGTATTCTAACACAAGTATTTCCATCTCTTAAATGTCTGTGCAATCTAGTTACTTTTGCTGGGAGAAAAGTAATCAGGTAAAGGCAGATTTTAATCATTACACTATCATACACTAGAATTCCCATGAATTGCCATATGGTGACATCCCATGTACTGGACATAGAAATTCTCTTCTATGTCCCTTCACCAGATTTGTACAGGAGAATTGAGAGAGATCTGTTCAAGTGTCTACAGGCATAAATCTGCCTTGCTATAGAAAGGGATATAAGTATAGATAAGGAAAGCCTTTCTCTCATAGAAAATTAAAACTTTAAGATAGTGGGATAAAGATGGGAAAATATTTTGCCCACAAGGACTGTCCACAAAAGTGCACAATCTTTGTGCTAGGAATAGAACTAAGGCAGTGTCATTCTGGGTAAAGGGTTAGGGTGTTTTCTTGTCTCGGGTCTTGATACTGAGGCAGAGGTAATCTCAAATTGTATTCCCTTAAGTAAGATGCAGGAAACACCTCTAAACATAAGCCTGGCACAGGGTAAAGGTAACAATTGGATAAGCAACACCCTCACTGCTGTTGACAAGAAAGATACTTGCAATGAGGGAAGAGTAAAATAAAACCCTCCACCCTTGAGGTGAGGCAGAGAAATGGCTGGGCCTGAGGGTTCTGCACTAATATGTATCAGTTTACCTAAATCATCAAATGTATTTATAAAGTTTTTCATACCTCTTTACTATGTAAGTTTTACAAAGATTTTTCTTTATTCAAGTTTTTATTTTTCTTTACTAAAATGTAAATCCAACATTTTCCTTAATAACGTTTTTGTAAGAATGAACATAAAGAATTTTGCTTCCTATTTTGTCTTAATCTTGAGATTAATGATTTTTATCAATATTTCTTATTAATATTTCAGTTTTATAAGGCAGCTTAAAGTTCTGAAAGTTCTTAATCTTAAAATCCAACTTGATCTCTTGGTCAGTACCACTAAATTGGCCTTGAGAGAAAACAGAGAGAAAGGTGAGTCACCACATTTTTTTTCCCTTTTTAAACTTTCACTCACTTTAAATTTACTTTTATTGATTAAGTTATCTTTCTTTATGATTCTGGGATTATATTATCGCACCTCTATATGTGCACATGCTTCACCCACCCCCTTCCAAACCTCCATTGCCAATGTCTTATCCCTTTCTTATCCCTGTCACCTGTCTTCCAAAGTTCCCTCTGGTAAACAGTGTATTTTTCATGAGACTAAGGATTGTTTTTGCTGTTCTTTCCCAGTATATATATATATATATATATATATATATATATATATATATATAGTTATATATATAACTAACTAACTATATATATATATATAGTTAGTTAGTTAGTTCATTAGTTATGTTCCACAGATAAATGAAATCATCCATTATCCATCCTTTACTTTCTAATTTATTTCACTTATTATAATCACTTCAAGTTACATCCATTTGGTCCCAAAAGGCACTATTTCATCTCTTTTAATAGTGGAATAGCATTTTTTGAGTATAGTCCACATTTTCATTGTCATTGGGTCTTAGGTTGATTCTATGACTTGACCATTGTGGATAACGCTGCTATGAAGGCAGCAGTGCAGAATTTGTAATTTTTTTATTCTCTTCCTTTTCAGCTTGACTTCAAGTTTTTACTGACTCTTACTGACTCTATTGCTCTAGGGTTGCTCAAATGTACATTTATATAACTTTTTATCCATTTTTTCCCCTTGGAGCAAGACTCAGTCTGCCATAGCTATTCTATCATAGCTGTAAACAAATATTAAAAGACATAACATTTTTACATAAAAACTAGACTTCTCAATTTCTCTTAGCAAGGAAACATGGCAGAAGTGGGTTCACATTTTTAGGTGGAAATAATGACTAGAGGGGAGTAATTGCTGTCCTTTAATGTTAGGGTTACATTCTCCAGCTTTCCTTATTTATCTGGGTGACTCAGTGATCCCTGAGAGTCAGGGAATAAGAAGGCCTATAACCAGGTGTGGAGCAAGTCTGACTGTGGTATGTTTAAGAAGAGCTGAAGGTGACATGAGAAAACACAGTCAGAAAATCAAAAGGAACACTGTGTGTCAGAATGAAGGGGGAGACCATCTGTGTTCAATCCCGCTCAGGCTGGTGCCGAACACTCTGGTATGCTGAGTGACTTAATGTAATGAGAGATAATGGAAAGAGAGTATTTTCTCTTTCTGTAACCATAATGAATGTTAGAGCCAGGTTCGAGCAGTGAAAGTGGTGAGTTAGAGACATGGACATAGCAGTGCAGACAAATAAGCAAATAGTCTGACGGATAGGTGGGTAAGAGGGAACAGTAGCAGGGGATAAGATGGGAACCTCTGTAATACATTTGAGAAAATAGAGGCTTGCTCTTTTTGGCTGTCTTCTCAGTGCAATAACTGGCTTTCTGACTTTCTTGCAAGAAAAAAATACTGCAAAGATATGTTCTTAATGGCAAAAAAAGAGTGAACAGTGGTAAGCATTTCCACAGTTCTGGGAGAAAAAGGAAGAAAGAAGATAGAGGCAATGTGGAGGCTCACTGAAGTTGCTGGGGAGGAGAGTAGATGAGGCAGTAAAAAAACTGACTATAATTATGCTCATCTGACCTGCACTGTCTCGTATGAAGTTACACCTCTTTTCCTGCCTACAAGATGCAACAGTCAGAAGACAGCAGCAAAAAAGCAGCCTTATTTTTCTCTTTTCAAAAACAGGAGGAAAGCTAGGACATTTCCCTCCAGGCTTCAAGGATCTGTTAATTGGCTCCCCAGTAAAATTACAGAGCAGCCTGCCTGATGATGATTGTAAATGACAGAGATGATAGGGTTTACCTTTGCCATCCCCAGGGGACTTGCAGTTAGTTTAGTCTGAACTTAACATCAGCTGCCAGATTCTTTTCTTCTCAGCAGCATTGCCTGGACTCCTCCTGTACCCCTTCAAACCTAATTAGTGTTAGGGTCCTTTCTCCCTCCCTGCCTCCCATTCCCACAGCCCTCATTCCTCTTGCTGCCTCCCCTCTTTCTCAGTCTCCAGTAAGCATGCAAATCCAAACATTGAAGAAACATCTCCAAGGTGGATTCTTATTTTACCTTTGGTCTGAAGGAGCTGTAGGTTTCTACAGGGAAATATGCCCCAACTTCACTGGATTCCACCCTTCCTTAACTCAGACTATGAAGGCACTCAGCTTCAGGATTTTATAGCTAATTTATAGTTCATTAGAGATGTTTGAAATCTAAGTCTGAAATAGCACTTAACATGCTAAATAACTGAATACTGAAGAGGTGAAACTAAAACCAAAACTTCAGTGAAACTAAAACCAAAACTATACATCTTTCAATTCTTCATAAAGCCCTATGGGATAGTGTGTGTATGGATATGTGTGTTTGTATATCTATACCTATGTGTATACTTGTATGTATGTGTATGTGTGGATATGTAATATGGGCAACAGAGAGTACAAATTGCATATACTAAATGTGATGTATTTCTTGAAAACCCAACTTCTCAAACTATAATATATGGATCACTTATGGATCTTTTTATAATGCAACCTGATTTAATATGCTAGGAGGAGCCCACTTCAGATAAAATAGATGTTGCTGGTTTGGGAACCATAATTTGAAAAGCAGATCTTAAAGATATTTTCTCATATTCCCCTCCAACTTAGCTGCCCCACTTTTCAATTCTCTTCAAATGTTGCTTCAACATTTCTTCAGACTTTGTGAAGATCTATTTGATAGAGGGAATTTTTTCTGTTTCTTAAAACAAATGATTAGCTCTTCAGTAAAGCAGACTCTGCATCTGTGTTCTGTTTTTTTTCCCTCGAGATAGGACATTGGGTAAACTTACATTATTTATTTTCCTGAATTATTTCTTTAATTTCTACATTGAGCATCTGCCTTATCAACTTGTAGTTAATTTTCATCTATTTCCACATATGCATAAAAGGTTACAATTCACTTATTTTCTGCTGATTTATATGTATATAGTATTTTAGGGTGGTCAAAAGCACAGAATATATATTCTGAATCTTTTAAAATATTCTGTACAGTAGTGTTAGCTAGATGCATATTTTGTATGACAGCTTGCTAGAATTTCATCTTGCAAAACTGAAACTATATTGTTTGAAAAATTCCCATTCCCCTCTCTCCCTTTCCCTGGAAATCATCATTCTAATTTTTGTTTCTAAGAGTTTGAACAGTGAAGATACCTTAGATAAGCTGAACCTTCAGTGTTCAGTATATGACAAAATTTTTTTCTTTTTTAAGACTGAGCAATATTTCGTTACATGAATCCATTTATCCACTGACAGATTTTAGGTTGCTTCTATTCCTTGGCTATTATAAATTATGTTGTACTGAACATTGGTGTACAGATAGTTCTTTGAGATATCATAGCCAAGATACTTTGGCTATCATAAGTAAGCAACAAAGAACATGGAGATGCATACATCTCTTTGAATTCATGTTTTCTTATTCTCTGAATAAATACCCAGAGTGGGCTAACCAGATCATATGGAGTTTATATTTTTAGTTATTTGAGTACTTTCCATACTGTTTTCCATAATGGCTATACCAATGTATATTGCCACTAATAATGTGCAAGTAGTCCCTTTTATTCACCTTCTGTCCAATACTTACTTTTCCTTGTCTTTTGGGTAATAGCAATTATTACAGGTATTATATCTCATTGTCATTTTATTTGCATTTACCTAAAAATAAGAGATGATGAAAATCTTTTTATGCACCTGTTACCCATCTGCATGACTTCCTTGAAGAAGTGTATAGTTCAGATCCTTTACCCATTTTTAATCAGGTTGTTTTTTCTTTAGTTTCTTATTTCTGCACCTTTATTATTTTTTCATCTGGAAATAAAGATATACAGATTGAACTGCTCCACTATTTCTTCTAAATCTCTTAAACCATCATACTTTCCATTTTCTTTATCTCTCCACTTTACATTTTAAGTAATTCTTCAGATTTACCTTTATTTCATTTATTGCTTAAAGAATATATTGATTTCTAATTTACTCAACTATTTCTGGATATTTTGATTTTTCAGCTCTGCCTGCTCATTTTTTCACTGTGCCTTGTATTCTTTTATTATAAATTCCAGTCATATTTTTAACATTTTTCATCATTTTAAATGTCATATTTTTTTCTTTTTTCAGATTGTTCTAGTATTCAAAGTCTGGGGCCATGTTAATCATTTTATTTGATTTTTCTGGTAACTGTACCTTATAAAGATAGTGCAACCTTTTCACTTCTGAATTTTTACTCTAGGCTTATTTTCAGTTTTTAAAAAAAAATTTAAATCACTTCCCAACCCTCTCATCCTCCTCCCATGGGTGTTTGCCCCAAAGTGCAAAATTCTTTCCTGTAAAGGATTATTAATTTCTATCAGTTATCTCAAGGTTATGGGTGTGGAGTCAGATTTTTCCCCCATTACATTCTCAGTTTTAAATTCCTGGCACATAGGGTATAAATTTGGATATTCCATCTGCACATGATATGAGCTTGGGGCTTTAATTTTTCATGATTGGTGTTTTTAACATCCAGATCCCTAAGCAAAGATAAATTTTCTTGTTCCTTCTTGGGCCATAAGAGGAGTCTGTTTATTGCTTCTGACACAGATGGGCTGGCCCTTCCCAGGTGATGGTTAAATTAGGTCTCAGTTCTCATCTACATCCCTTGGTTTCACTTGATGTTATAATCCCAGCCACTAATTAAGCAGTTCTATATATGAGTTTCTCTGCCACCCAAACCCCCAACTATAATCTCCCTCTTGCTTCAAGTTAGAAGTTCCCAGGATTTCTTTTTTACAAAAAAGTTCGTTCTCTCTCTCTCCCCATATATATGTATGCATACACATGTATGCATATGTATACAATGTGTATATACACATACATGTATACATACATTCATGTATGCATATATGCATGCATTTGTGTATTCATATATTTATGTAAGTACACATAAATACTTACGTAGAATTTATCATGTCTGTAGCAGGAATTATTTGAATTTGATTTGTTATAATGCCGAAACCTTAAGTACCAGTGTAGTCTTTAAATATGTAAATTATAGCACATCATTCAATTATTTAAAATTGTAAAAGTTTCTCATTGCATCTGGAACAATAGTCAAATCTGTTTCTCATGATTTATAGAATATTTCTAAATCATCTTCTCTTTACTTTTCCAGCCTCATCTCATGGAACTCCCTGTAACTTTTTGACTACTCTCTGTGCACACAGACTTGTTTTCTTCTCTTGTATTTGCCAAACTCCCTTTCTAAATCACTGCCCACAGGAGCTTTCTTACCTTCCAATGGTTCCTGATGCTCACAATCTCTATTATGTCACAGCATTTTACATAGCCTGTTATTATCTTGTTCATTTACGTTATCTGCCCCCATTACCCACCCCCTTCTCCAAAAAGAAGGTATGTTCTGTAGAAAAGACAACTTTGTCTTGGTTGATTACTCTGACCCTGGCATCTAGCATAGTGACTTATACATAGTGGGTAATGAATGAATATGTGCTCAGTTAAGGAAGTGGAAGGAAAATTCAAAATCTCCCAGTTCAGTTGCTTATACAATGTAAATGGGAAGGTAGCTGGGAAAATTTTCAAAACTTGCTCAAGATCACAAATATGAGATATTCAAAATAAGAAACCAGGTCTCCTGACTCCCTAGTCTTGTACTCTTTCTGATGGAAAAATCATGGATAGAGTTCAAGGTTATCAATGACCTCCCTTTCATATATATGATGAATTTTATGAAAAACCTCTATATATTAATTTTTCTGATGAGATTATAACTTTCAACTTCAAAGGTTCAAAACTCAAAGAAAATTCTAATCTACTGACCCACTTTTTTTTACACTTTTTAAAATGAAGTTTCTTGCATGTTTTTTCATGTTTATATCAGTTCTTCCATTATAGAGAATAAAATGAGGATGAATTAAAATATATGCCATCTGCCAAAGGATCTAGTTTTACGACTTGTATGAAGATGTTGACATCTATAGGTAAAGAATTCAGTGCTGGAGTTATGGAATCACTAGGCATGTGACAGTAGGATTACTATCAAGATGGCAATATGAATGCTCATACATTGACTACAGTTGCATACAGCTCAAAGAATTTTTAACCATAATTATGATGCTCCATTCCATTAAAACATTATGATAGAAATAAGATCATTGGTGGAATTACCTTTTAATCTGGAGAACTGATGTTGAGTTGCCAAACAGTTTTATAAGCAGTAGGTCTAAGTATGGTTAATCCATACTTAGTGTCTCAAGAGTATTTAGTTTCCAGCAAATTGACTATGTGTATAAAATGGTGGAGAGAGTGGAAAAAAGGAATACTACTGTTTTGCAGTCAGCATATTGGTGGTGGCCCCTAGGCCACACAACAGCCTTCCTCTCCTAAGATGTCTGCTCTGTGGTCATCAATAGCCAGCATGGACTGGTTAATGATCAGACCACTACATACTTTATACTAGAAGGTGGGATTTGAGATTCAGGGACGGTCAAACCTTTGATGTACTTTTCATGGCACCTATACATTTAGAATTGCAGGTGAAATATATTGCATCACATATATGGAAAAACAAAGAAAGTCTATCTGAAGAAGAGGAGGAGAAAAAAGAGGAGATGGAGAAGCAAAGGGAGAAGAGTGAAAATTTAGATACATTAAAAATATATATTTCCTTGATCTCTGATGACTTCCTTTATACTTTTTTTCTATGAAATTCTTATTGATAAATAATCAAAAAAGGGATCTTATTTCCTGTGGATACTGTTTTTCTTTTCTTTTTCTTTTATTTCCTTTATTTGTGTGCATGGAGGCATAACATCTACAAGTGCTGAAATGAAATAAACAAGTTTTAAGAGTTGATATATCATTTACTAGATAAGGGCATATTTCACACATACTAAAAATGTATCTGCTGTTACTCTGAAACTTGAACTCAGCTGGGTATTCTTTATCTTTGAACCTTACGTGTGACAAAGTTTTTCCCTTGTAAAGTGGGGTTAATAATGCAAAGTCAATAAAGACATTGTTAAAATGTCATATCATTAATACTGTATAAGCTAATTTTTAAGTAGTTTATTTTCTTCCCTCTTTCCTTCTATCATCACTTAAGAAGGATTAGCTCACAAAATTCATTGGTTGGGAGTAAGCAGTTCCTCTGAGTATTGAACTTTGTTTACAATGTTAACAAATGAATGCCTAGCTGAAATGACTTTGTTGAAGATCAGCTGAAATGACTGTTGAAGATCAGCTTTATAAAGCAGTGGATTGTTTAAATGTTGAACATGGGGAAATATTTTATATCTTTTACATAATCACACGGTTTTTATTTAGAGAAGTTAAAGGTTAATATATTTCAATATATGGATCATTACCTAGGCACCCCATCCCAGAATATGGCAACAATTACCCTTTTACCAGGCATCAAGCAGGCATCAGTCTTACACATAAACTTGTTTCTAGTTCATATCAACATCTGCTTGCCTGGGCTTTCTTATCTTCTATAGAAAGAGATGAATAAAGAAAAGGTAGAATGAGAGAAAGAAGATAATAGACAAATTTACTGTTTGTCTATTTGAGGTTTTCTGATGTCTGCACTCTTCGTTCTTATCGCCAATGTCCACGTCCTTTTCATTTTTTGTCTCGATTACCTTTATTCTCCAACTAGAGGACCTTGAGCAAGTAGTGAGCTCAAACAAAGATGTTTTGTGTTCAAGAGACACAGAGGCATGCGCTTGCTTACAGAGGGCTTTTATCACATATATCTTTTATTGAACACACCAAATCCAGCAGGGTGTGATCAGACTTTGTCTCTTTCAAACACTGTGGTTTGGTGATCAACAAGTACTGGGCATGGATATGCCATGTTCCCATTTTTATTTTCCTAATTTGAAGTCACCGTCATTGTAAAATACCTCTATGCCCAAGGTCGGAGCTTGTGAAACTACCAACACGTCTAGCTTAAATTTGTGAAGTCAGTATCTGCAACTACCCTCATATTTCCCTTCCAATTTTCATACATTTGTGATTGGGATAGTTGAACACTCTGCATAGATGAGTCTTGCCTGCTGGAAGTTAGGGAATTTCTGCTCTCAAAAGAACTCACTGGTGAATTGAATAGTTGTGTTGGAGTCTCATCAATTGGGGAAGGATTTAAGTCCACAACTGTCTCCATTGATGGTGGTCTGATATCTATATCTTCATGTGAAGGGTCAGATGGCATAGCCTCCTTTTTGTAACAACAAATGTTGAAAGGTATAGCACAAAACACCAGATCCGAGGGCAGGAGCTTAAATTCATTGTCTGGCCGGGTAATCACAAACCTGTAGGAAGATTCAAAGATGAAGATGAGTTATGAGTTCTGGTGAATGGGACACAGTGGCCACAGGCAATGGCCAAAAAAAAAGGAAGTCATTGTGATGAGGGAAAAGGGATGTTTTTGTTTGCTTTATTTCACTGGTTTCTGGCTGTCAATAGGAGAGGTTCCAGCAAGGGACTTGAGAACTGATTTTCATCCCTGCCTCTGAAACCTACCATCTTTGACATCAGGCAAGACATTTTCTCTAAACGTTGTTTTCTTATTTTAATGAAAGAGGGGTGGGACTGTGGTTTGGAGTTCTTGATCTATTGGACTTTCTGACAGTGGGGGTCTCTGATTTTAATAGGCTTGCTACAGTAATGAATTCAGTTGGTACCATGCTGAGTGTTTAGTCAACTTTGTAAAAAAAAAATACCTTGTCCTAGGCCTGCTCTAGTGCTTATACCACCAAATTTCACACAGTGTGCCTAATGAAGAAAAAAAAAAAAAACCTTAAACATTGAGTGGTGAGGAAATAGTGACAGTGAGTCAAATATCACCTGGAGTCTGGAGGTGCATAGAAAGGGAACTGGATGCCTTAGCACATATCAGGCACATTATTAATCCTTAATTAATGTGAATTGAACTATTATTATATCTAGTGATCATATCAGAACACTGACACAGGATAACCTATCATGTCTTTGATCCTGCATTCTCTTCATTGCTGCCCCAAATGATCACCTCTTCTTTCCTAAACATTCATCTCAATGTACCATTGGTCTTCTTTCTCTGAATAATCTTCCCACTTTTATCTTTCCCACTGAGTTCCCTGTATGCTTTACAATTTTCTAAGCAAGATCTACTGTAATTACATACTTTCTTCTAAAGAGAAAGATTTCTTCCTCCCCTGAGGTTCTCTCAAAAATGGGCTGTACACTCTCCCAAATGCCATATATCACAGGTTTTCCAGAGGTTTTCAGAGGAAGGTGATGAATTTCATGCAGAGAGAGAAAGAGAAAGAATGAGAAAGAGAGAAAGAGAGAGAGAGGGAGGGAGAAAGAAAAGGAGGGAGAGAGAGGAAAGGAGGAAGAGGAGGGAGGGATTATTCTTACTTGCCAGTGCTATTTCAGAACATCACTCCTTCACCCCCATCTGTTATGTGTTCTATATTCCTATCAACTTCCCTCTTGATTTATCCACCTAATCTCCAGGTCTTCTCATTGAGGCCACGTCACTTGGACACTTTCTCTTTCAAACTACAGTGTGACCAATATATTGCATATTTGTAACATCATTGTGGTTTACAATTCCAATATCTAGACACATTTCTTTCATTTCTACCATCTATAATTTTTATCTCTAAACCATTTCATGTCCCATAGTGGATGCTATGATTTTCTCACATGGGTCACTTTCTATGGTTGAATAAATTCCTCTCTGATTTCAGAACTTCCATCTTTTTCTCTGTCTCATTTCCATACTCCTCTTCAGCAGGACTTCCAATTCTTTGTTTTTTTCACTTTACAGTTTAGTATTTTTCTAAAAATTCACAACAAATTCCTTCTCCCATTTCTTTAAGCAGTTCATCTAAAACATTACTACCTCTTTCTTAATCCCTTGTGATACTTCCTCTATCTCTTCTATCAGCAATGACTACCTATACTACACTGAGAAATCTTAGTGTTTCGTAAAAATGCCTGAAACATACCCTTCACCTATAGCTATTTGTCTTCATGTCCATTCACTTCCTTCTTTTTCTCTTATAAGCAGAGGAACTACTTTTCTGTTCAAGATTACTTCACTTTGACTAATTTGGCTTCCTTCCCCTTCTCTTGAAATAAATTCCATCAACTTATTTATACTGTATTATTTTTAATTTATCCTTTTCTACTGAGTCCTACCTACTTCCACTGTGAGACTCTTAGTTTGGACTTATATGACTTAACTCTTTTTTCCTCCTTTCCTCACACAGTGCCTCTATCTTTTGCACTGCTAAAAGATTAATGTTTCTTTAAATTGAAACCAAAACATATCATTTTCATAATTTATAGGTATAAAGCACAACAGCCAGAAAAGATCACCTAGTAAATGTTTCCCAAATGCATTCATCAGAAAACAATGAAGACTTTCCATATGACCAGTGACTTTCAGTTCTAACAAGTTATACATAGATGAGAAATAAGTAAAAAATAACTAAGATTTAAAATGTGGGTTGCATTTCAATTTTTAGTGTGGACAAAGTCACCATTTTCTTTCCATGACTGCTATTCATGGGATTCTAGTCATCATGGTTCATTTGTTTATATTGTTATATCCATTCTTCCTACTTTTGTTCATGATCTACTCATATACCCTTCTTTCTTTGCAATGATGAACTTTGAGATCTGGTCTTTTACTTCACATTGAAATAAGTACTTTTAGCTTTTCATCTTGCATGGGTGGTCAGCACTTCCCAGACTGGCATACTTCCCTTTTGTGTTCTGGGTTGTTCTCCTCACTATCCATCATGCGGTAAAGGCCAATGCACAGGATTCCAAAGCTATCTAATGAGGCACAGAACAGTTGCCCAAAAGTTACTCTTGGCTGGGAAGAGAAGAAAGAAACATAAAGTGATAGTGTTACAGGGTGCCTACCTCTCTGGGTGCCATTAACACAGTTGATACATATATTTGATAAGAGCTACCCTCTTCTGGCTATAGACTTGCAAATTTCAAAGAGAACTGGTATGTATTTTGATTAGCATACCTGGCTGACCCCACCCTCTCCCACTCCCAGGCCTGTATGGCAGGGAAAAAGAGAGATATATAAGACTTGAGGACAAAGAACAGGATCAGTCATTTTGATCATCCATTTGGGGGTGTTAACATTCTGGGGAGAAGAACAATATAAATTCAGGCTGTGTGTTAGAGGTAGGCAGCCTGGTCATAGAGCTCAAGCCTGTGGACTCACAGCTTTAGCATGCTTAAGTTGTGTGTGTGTGCTGAAGTGAGCGAAGGATTTTTGGAGAGGCCATGATGTACTCTGACACTCAAATGCCCAGATGACCTAAGGAATTGTAAGGATGGTGGTCTTTTCCTTTCCTATAATCTGCTGTCCACTTGGCTAAGAAAACTCAAAATATTTCCCCCTAGCTAGATCTAATTAGAATCTCAGGCCTAAACACAACATATTTCTGCCTGATTGCAAGTGATCTGATCATATTTCTTTGGCAATTCAGACACAGGGAGAGTGGAAAGAGCCTGAATTAGGGGGAGCCTGCTTGGCCTTTTGAACAGTGTGGACAAGGAAGTACTTGTTTCTCTGGGTTTCAGCTTCATGCTCTGTTCAATGAAGTTAATAATGATATAAATCCTTGGACAGATTAAGTGGAGAAACCAAAGCTGAGATGTGCAGGGAAAATGCTCAGCAAACATTAGCTGTTCCACTTAATATTAATAACCATATCAAGGTACAAAGTTGTTGATCCTCTTTGATGCTTCAATATACTTGAATTTTTTTATCTGAAAGATGGGGATAATAACAGTTCTTTTTATCTACCTCTCAAAATTGTCATAAAAAATAACTGAACATTCATTGTAATTTGTAATAAATTCTAAAGGGTGCATTAGTTCTTTTGTTGTTATTTCTGTGCATTTGATTGTCTAGCAACCCAAATAGACACTCAGAGAAGTAAGGATGTGGGATGTTTTGATATGATACAAGGGCACTCACTTCAATGTCAGCCAAGATGGTTTGTTGTAAGGGCAGGAGCCCCAGCTTGCATCTTGTTCTCCCAGAAATCACCGAGGAGCTACTGGTCTGCCCAATGCTCTTATCCTTATCCAAGTGATGTTCAATTTGAGAGCTCATCCCTCCTGTCACCAGCATCTGAAGAAATTCCAGGACATGATAATTGTAGAAGGCCTGAAAAGGACAAATCAGATGCAAAGTCAGGAGAGCCAGTATGTACACTGTGGAGACCAGAGGCTTTGTGGACATTACTGTTTGAAATGGGTCTGGTGGTACATAGTAGTGTCCCTCAACAGCATAACCAAAATCAGTTACAATCTGGCTATTTGGACAGGGTAATCACATATTGCCAAATGCAGGCAAAAGCAACACCGATTTGATTTTTGCTCACTGGGGGTTTACACTATTAGCAGCAGAAGGAAATAGGTTAATGATACTGACACCAAGACTATCTTTACTTCTCAAATCACCAGAGTATGTCAGGTCAGAGTTACCCTCATCATCATCAACATGTATTTAAAAACATGTATTTGAACTTAGTTCTTCCCTTAGAGGACAATAAACTGTGATCGTCACTTGTACTTGAGTCTTCTGTGAATCTACTAATATTGCCTTTGACTGTGACCCCCTTGAGGACAGTTAATGGTCTTATGCCTCATTCATATTTAGATCTCCCATAAATTTTATCCTGTATTTGATAAATTATAGGGGCTGAATAAATTAATGGAATTTTCAAATCATTGGTATAAGAATGAGCCCAGAGGGCATGTGGGCCAACCTACTAGTCTGATACTGACTTGGATCTGAGAAACTCACCATTTTCTTTAACTCCTTTCCCAAATATTCCTAGCACATTCAGTGTATACTTACCATTGCATCTCTGTAACTATCACTGTAATGTATTAATATTCAATGTTCTCATCTATTGAATATATAATGTTCTAAATTTACTATCTTCCATCTTACTCCATGGAATAAAAGTCTAATTTACATAAGAAATAAGAATTTTCTTAGGTGGAAATGAGAATATGTTTATGCCTTACTGATATGAAATAAGTATTTGTTTCTACTATAAATAACGGCAGTGACTTCAATTGTCATAGCTTCAGAAATTGTGTCCTTTACTTCTTCTACTCCATCTAATCTCACTTAGGGACTTATCTTCCAAAACTCAGATGATGATAAAGACCTCTTTACTGGTCTTCCTTCCCTGTTGTTCTCACTTGCAAACCACTGTTCAACATGTTTCCAGAGAGAATGCTCTAGAAACACAAATTGGAACTTGCCCTCCACATCCTGAAGCCATTAATGTTATTCCCCTAGGGTGAAATCTAGCTCTGGGGCATGCAAATCACTCTTTGCTGTAAATAGTTCCCCTTTCAAGCCTACCCTCCATGAACAGTGCCTCTAGCACACATCAGTCATCTGCAGTTGTCCAGTGTACTTGTGCTCCCTTAGGTATTTGCACATCTGCCTCACATGTCCTCAGCTTGATGAACTCCATCATGGCTTCCTCATCAGAGCAAGAGCTCCCTTCTTCGTGGCCCAGGACCATTGACTTTTACTCTATTTCCTTTTTCCTGTATTTTATAGTTGGTTCTTTTAAACACACCTGAATTTGAACCTTAGACTGTTACCTTGTAGCCAAATATCTCTGGACAATTCTTTGACAGTTTTATATTCTTTATAACTGAGACTCTAAGACCCACCTTTGCAGGATTGTTTGCAGGATTAAGCGACACACACAGCACATATTATGAGGTGCTGTTTGAAATATTTCAGGACATCTAAACATGGATATTGTTTATAATATTATCACATTGACTAGAATCTGAACTTCAAAGGTTACAAAGTGCTGTAGTCCAAAGTTCTCTCCAGTCCTGAGTTTCAAGGATCTTGATCACCTGGAGTGATTCTCATGGGTATAGATTTCTGGGATCTCACATCTAATGGATCAGAATTATGGACAGGAATGGGACTCCAAATTAAAAGGGTACTTCTGGTGTTTCTGAAACCGGTGGTTCTCTAGGCATACTCTGAGCAACCCTCCCTCTAACTAAATGCTCTCTCAGGGTGCAGACTTTGTCCACTTAACAGTCATCTCAGGAATGTGGTAAATGGGGCAGGTGTTCAAAGGTCATATGGATATTCACTGCATATTTGCAGAAGATTTATACAAAATAAATATTGCTAGTAAAACGTAGAGGACACCGGAACAAGATGAGCTGGGGAGTAATATGATTTATATAAATGAAGAGAAATTTTATTTATTTATTCATTTTTTTTGAGACTAGGTCTCACTATGTTGCCCAGGGTATCACAGACTCAAGTTGCTCAGGGTACTGTGGACTCAAGCGATCCCCAGCCTCAGTCTCCCAGGTAGCTGGGATTACAGGCACCCACTGCCCGGCTGCTTATTGGAGACCAGGTCTCACTATGTTGCCCGGGGTAGTCTTGAACCCACAAACTTAAGCGAACCCAAGCCTCCTGTCTCCCAGCACTTAGACAACAGGCACACACCACCACTCCTGGCTAGAAGAGAAATTTTAAACAAAGAACTTTTGTATAACATTTCTCAGATTAATAGATGCCTTCAAGTACTTTCTCCACCTTAATGTCCAGGCTAAAGGATTTCCTGGGTAATGACCCCCTTCTTACATTTCTTTTTTGTTCATTCTACTAGTACCAGAAGGCCACTTACGGAACCAGTTCCCTAAGATCCAGGTGGGAATAGTGGATGTAAAACCAGTTTGAGCCACAATCCACAGATGGCCATAGTTGAGAGTGATCAAACATAATGCTGTTAGTATAATTCTCCTTTGATTAAAGAAAGAATAAATTCTAAGGTTATTTTGGTGTTAGTGGCTCTGTGGAAATCCACATTTTACATATTTAGCATAGAAAGGCTGAGCTTTTGAATATATCATTTCTTCAGTTTGATATCAAAAGGATTGCAATTCTGTATTGGGGGAAATAATGGGATCTGTATGTCACCCTTGCTCTGTGAGCTCATCTTGTATTCTTGCTATTTGCTGTTCTGTTTTTTACCTTATTGTTGGTTCCTTCCTTACTTCCTCCCTTCTCCTTGCTCACCATTTGTCCCTCTCCCAACTTCCTTCATTCCTTCCCCTTTTCCTTTCTGAAGAAAATATGAAAACTGCAATAGTGTTTGAAATATTTCAGGATCTGTAAGCATGGATATTGTTTATAATATAATCACATTAAGTAGAATCTGAACTTCCAATGTTACAAAGTGCTGTAGTCCAAAGTGCTGGAACTTTTTAGCAACAATGAAGACTGAGGTCTCCCTCACAAAACAA
Organism: Uropsilus gracilis; assembly: GCA_004024945.1. Classification (NCBI taxonomy): domain Eukaryota; kingdom Metazoa; phylum Chordata; class Mammalia; order Eulipotyphla; family Talpidae; genus Uropsilus; species Uropsilus gracilis. Next base: position 82,513 of record PVHY01003193.1, read on the forward strand.
AATATAACTTAATAAAGGGCACTAACATCTAGCCACTTGTTTCATTTTATTCTGAGAATGTCAGAAGGTCTTAATATCAAGTATTATTTACAAATAATTTTAATTGAGGATGTAAGTGTATGATAGGTAAGCTGCACATAATCAGCTGAGGGACCTGAAGAAAGTCATATAACTTCCCTGGACTCATGTTCCTTATAAGTAAAGGAACATGCCTCCTTATCTACACCAATTATGAAGTCCTGCTGTTGTAAAGCCAAGTGGGAATCTTGTATATAGACCTGAGGGCCTCTCCATGTTTTCATTATTATAGCAATGAACTGATAAGAGGATGCAAATGGAATCTAAATTATACTTTATGATCCTGTTTCTTCAACTGGTGGGTATAGACAGAGGATCCTTAAAGCCAGTGTCAACTGTATCCAGCAATATGGAGGAGAAAACCCATTACTCGCATTACTTAAGTTTTAAAAAAATGACAATCTTTATCAGGGAAGAGAATGAAAATAATTACATGAAAATCTAAATCAAAACTTCAATAATTCTCAGCAGTGATATTTTCACCGTATATCACCTGGGCTTTGATTTCTCCTGGGGACCTGCATACTCATTCTCCTTTGTTCTTCTTATGAGTGATTTGGAGGAAATGGGAGAGGGTAACAACATTTTCTGAGTGCCCATCAGACAGAAAGGCACCGATTCAGTGAACCTGGTCAGAAATATGGTTTCCCAAGATTGGAGTCAAGACTGGTGATCTCATCTTGTTTTGGAAACTGCTGAGGTGTTAGCCCCCTTACCCTGAGTGAGCCTGTTCTAAATACATCTAATTTTAGCCTTTCCCTTCTGTATAGTATAGGCAGGGGTGGAGAAAGAAATATTTTGATTCAAATTATACCCTCTGACTGTGCAGCCACAGGAAACAGCTCTTGGAGCATTAATCTGGGCAGCAGATTGGAAAAGCCAAGGCTAGAAGACTGTTGGGAAAGGAAATGATGGGACATGCGGGACACACAAAATGGGATGGAACAACTGACTTCCATCTCCCTTACCCAACTCCTGATGGGAAACTGGAAACAAATCTGACTTGGAATAGAGAACAGTTTCTTTTATTTGATGCTGCTCTGTTGGTCATATATTCTAACTTCTAGGGAGTGGTTTCCAAAGTCTTCTTAATGACAAAATCATTCTTTATGCCATTATTATGGGAGAACATAGAGTCTTTCTTGCTGGGGAAAAGGTGTGGGTGGACACGACAGGGTGGGTGCATCTTGGTCCCCCTTCTTGCCTGTCTCCTCACAATACCTGAGTTTGTTTCTTATACCACGTTCTTGGTGCTGCTTTCCCTGGTCAGGTTATTAAAACTTGTAAACTACACCTCTGCTCTCCAATTTTTTTTTATTTCTATATCATCTTGGCCCTATTTTTATGGAACTCTCTTATATATTGTGTCTGATCAGTCTCCTCCATGAACTGGTACTTTTGACTATTTGATTATTGTTTTGTCCTTATCACCTGAATAGCACCCTGCACAAATTACACAGTTCATATCCATATGTACTCATACAATGCACCTATGAAACCCTGCAATAGATGGAAAGGATCTGCTCAGCAGCTACAGAGAGGGTGACAGCCAAAAAACAACCCTGTCATCAAATATACACCCCAAGAAGGGCTGCAACATGGAGAAACATTGGACTTTGTTCAGAACAATTCACACCACCAAAGTGCTGGATTTGTCCTTCAGCATCTTCCTTTAAGGCTGATTTTACATAACATGGTGGGGGTAGTTTGGAGAGAAGAAAAAACAATCTCCCAAGCTTGAACCAAAGAAACCGGTCTATCCAGGTGCACTTGAAATTGAGATGTGGGCAATCACACTTTCATTCTCATTTCTCCTGTTATCAAATGCTCCAGGATCTAAGGGCCCCAGTTTTTTTAATCTTGAAAGTGTGAATATGTTTCCTCCTTTGCCCAGTAGTGAGAAAAGATGAAATAGGGTATGTGAACAAATATTTTGGGGAAAATCAAAGAAAAATTACGATTGTGAAATGTTATCATCTATCCAAATGTTAAGTTATCTGGTCTCCTCTCTGCAAAGGTCTTAAGTCTTGGGGGTTCTCCTGCTTAGCTGTACTTACTGTAGCAAGAAGGGAATCCAAGAAGTTGCCAGAAAAGACAGAGCCTGTGGAAAAGGAAGTGCTGAGATGCAGACTTGTCCCAGTGACGCTTCCTTGTTCTCCACCAAGTTGTTCAATAAAGTGGATGTTGGAAGGATTCTCTGCAAGGCAAAAGAGACTAAAAGGAAAGGCAAGCAGACAAGGTTCAAGACAGAGGAAACTGCCATATGAGATTGGTCAAGGAGTGACTCATTTTTCAGAGGATTTCACATTTTAGGATCAATCCCTGCTTCTACATTATTTTTTGTTTGTTTTTTTTTATATTTCTTTCTCAATATTTTTCTCCTCTTTGGGAGCATTTTGATCATTGAAGGGATGTCCTTAGATCTCAGACTTAAGACTTAATTTCTCTAGAGAAGTCTATCTATCTATCTATCTATCTATCTATCTATCTATCTATCTATCTATCTATCTATCTATCTATCTATCTATCTATCTATCTATCTATCTATCTCTATCTATCATCTACACATGAACCCTTTTATAATGCATTATATAATATGTGTATATATATATATATAATGTACATATGTAAGGTTTATGTGTACATATATGTATATATGTATATACATATGGATTGTAAATACCTTTTTATAACGTATCTTTTAAACCAGGACACTTTTGGAAATAAAAGAGGGCACTCTCAATAATTTTACTGGGATGCTAGGCCTAAATAGGAACACAGGGCCACTCCACTTGTAGTCTTTTTTCATAACGCCATAGATGTCTTGGAATTTACTTGGGTTCTTAGTTATGTGGGACCTCAATGAACTAAAGCAGCACCTCTCAAAATTCACTGTGCAGATGAATTACTGGGGCTTCTATATAACAGATCCTGTTCTCCTGGGCCTCAGTGAGACCTGAGATTCTGCATGCCCAAAGAGTTTCCAGATGATGCTGACGCTGGAGCCATCTGCAACTCAGCCCTGCAGGCAACCTCTGAGGTAATGCAACTGGTCATCGTTGTGTGTGAGGACAGAGGCATTGGTTGTCTTTGCTGCAAAAGTATTGCTTCAAAAATGTTTGTAGAGAGAATAGTATTTTTGTTTGCAATGCAAGTGGTATAAAGTCTTCAACCCGTCACAAATTTTGACAGTCATATAACAGAGCAAATCAAATTTACTGGACATATGACTGAGAATACATTTTTAGATTAGTCCATAATTCTTTTGATTATTCCATAGTAAGTTTGGGGGAAGTGACATATTGATGGTATTAGCGAATCATGCATTTCCAAGAATGACACATTTTTATGAAAGATGAGCAGGCATAGGTAATATCTGTCCACATTTCTCATGTGTACATACATTCATCTCCTTCATGGCCAGCTCTCAACATGCATATGTATCCCAGGAGCTCTTGTCCAAATCTCACTGTGTCTTTCTAACTGGTGGCCTTGGCTTTTCTAGTCATTTCCCCATAGGCCACTGTACCTTCTGTGCTAAAGTGCTGACAGTCAGGGCTGCAGTTTCTATGTCTTTGTGACCCTTTCCAGTCTGCCAAAGCATAAAAAGCTGAGTGAGCTGGTAGGTGATTTGTTAGGCTAATTTGACAAGGGCCACCTGGTACCAGAACGCCTTTAGTGGAACAAGGCTGAAAGTCCCTGGGGAGTGACCAGATGCATTCACACCAGTGAGAAACTGGATGACCCCTCTGAACCACTCAATTTACATTACCATCTTTAATTAACATACTCGGTGCATATACACCTCATAGTGAGAGAGGTTCAAAGGGTAGAAAAATACATATAAAATATAAATTAAAAACTCTCAAAATTTAATATGCATACTAATCACCCAGGGATCTTGGTACACTAATGATTCTGGTTCCCTGGGTTGAGGTGGGACCTGAGACTCTAGGTATCCAAAATGCCTCCAGATGCTATTAATGCCGCTGATTTACAAACTAGGAGTTGCAAAGACTTAGAAAATCATCTGAGACTAGTTTTGCAATGGCCAAATCATCCCCAAACTGCGATTCAGGCCCCTAAAGGCAGCCTAAGAAGTAATTCAAGGTGGTTATAGATAAGCTGGCAGGAAGTAGTCAGGATCAAAGATAAATTTGAAAAGCTTCTATCCTGAAATCCAGGGTGGACAGAATTAACCCCTCCTACTCAGTTGTCACACCCTGATCACCTAGTAGTATGCCCTGCTGATTCCTCTCCATGCCCTCTGGACTAAGAGCCCAGCTCTTCTAGTTTGGAATAAGTCTCACTCAGCTTCCATACTCTAAATTATAAAATTCCCTCTAGGGATTCTGTTTCCAAAAGGAATCAAGTCAAATCACTCACTGGAGACCAAGCATTGGAAATAATATTTGAGTTGGTCCAACTTGTGCTAGTGACACTGTCTCCCTATTGGGTATCTCCTCCTCTCCTCTTCAGGATTTAAACTGCTGGCATTAAATCCCAGTGTGACCCCATGAGTACACCTTCAAATGCACAGAGGCACCAGACCTGAATTCCCTATCTTTTCTGCCTTCAGAGTTCCTTACACTTAGGTAATATTCACACAGGTGCATTTTTCCTTAAGGTGTTGTTGAGAGAGAACAGCTCATTCTGTTCTTTCTGGATGGAGAAATTTTATTTTAGAATGGCACCACCGAGTCAAGATTAAGGTGCCAACCCAGGACAGAAAACATAAGAGTCTCGATAGTGAACGCCTCTTCAAAGTCTGCATTCTGGGGGTCTCATTTACTTCTCCATAGTATCACTACAGGGAAGGAAGTTGCCTGATAAAAAGATGGGGCAGATAAGTAAAGATCCTTTCTAACACTCCACAACCACAGCCTGAACTCTGAGACAGCCCCCCCTAAACAAGACTGGGCGGTTGCAGGTCTCCCTTCTCTGGGTAGTCAGAAGAGTGAAGGTGGATGGGTTCTACATCCCTACACATGGATATGTCAAGCTTAGCTGAATGAAGTCACTGATTGGGGGGGGGGGAACCCTGATGTGAAATGCTGTCAAGCACTCAAGGCTCTCAAGCTCCCATGCTGGTTTCTTGTTAGCCTTTTAACTCTACAAAGAACTTTGGGACATCAGTTACAGACCATGAAGGTTTCCCCCTGAATTTTTGTCCTTAAAACACATCTTACTCAGTTCAGTGATGATGGGGATTCTCCGGTATCTTACTTTGTCACTTGGTGCAGAGAAGGATTGTGAAAACCAGTCTGTGGATACAGAAAGATTGATCAATACAAAGTAGCTTGCAAAATGTGACAAGGTTGTAGCAGCACATCCTGTTACTTGGCTCTGTATCTTAATAAAGTTACTCTCATACTCAAATTCCAACTCTGTATTTAAATTTACAATAAAAATTATCTTAGCATCCTTACTTTCTCCAGTTGAGACAAAGTATGTGTGTGAACAGACCTTCATATGAATTATAAAAACGGGCAAAACTCTCCCAATCCCAAATATTGCGTTACTTATCAGCATCCTAAGTTACATATGACTCTTCTCCATGGAGTGATGGTGCTGGACTGTGATTATGCAGGTAGTGTCTAGTAGAACTGTGGGAAACAAAATAAATCTGGGTGCTGTTCTAGGCGCACTCTGGAGACATTGAAGCTAGCTTCTTGCTCCAGGTGATGTCTGTGTTTTTGAGATTCTCCTGGGTAAAGCCTCTGCTCATTTCCTCTTTCTTCTTCGCAGAACTGGCTGCTTCTGGTCTCTGGGGAGCCTGCCCAAATTAGAATGCCTTGGGAGTTCCTTAACGACTAGGAAAGAAGGTCAGGAGGGGCCTTTGAACTCAGCATTAGGTTGACAGACAGATTTTCCTCCTGCCTTAGGAGAGGAGGCATTTCATTTACCTCTATGAGCTCCAACTCACAGCACTGGCTGGAAACACAGTTTATCACATGGTAAATTATAGAGTATCGACAAAAAGCCTAACACTAGAGTTTTAGTCTCCATGTTAAATTAAGGGGTGCAAAGGGAGAAAAGGAAAGAGAGTACACATGCGCGTGCATACACACACAGACAACATACACACTACTGGTAATTAAAATGCCCTGCTTCCTTGGAAGAGGGTGAATTATCTGTATACTGAGCTGGATAAGTAGTAGGGGAGGGGGAAAGTTGGAATAAATGTAGATGAGAAAAAAGGTGGAGAAAGAGAGAAACAGGGCTCTGATGAACCTGCCCCTAGAAAGGGCTTGGGAGAAAATGCATATCCAGAGGGAGATTATTTTCAGAGGGAATGTTATATACTATGATATTTAATAGCCCAATCTCTTCCAAGAAACAGTGTGTAAAAGAACGTCTTCTTGTTAATGCAGAGTAGAAGTGAATATATTTCTGATAACCACTCAAATTCTGAGTTCAACTTCAAGATGGATTCCAGATAAAATCTCAGCCTAACACATTTGGTCTACAGTTAGAACAGGAAGTGATCTTAAAAATTTAGTAAAATTATTTAGCTTCAGGTGATGAAAGTTTCTGGAAGTACAAAAACTGATCTTTTTTTCATATAGCTATTTAAGAGGAAGGTTTAAGAGTAGGTATCCTAATTCATTGATAAATCTTATCATGATGGCTCTGTATGGCTAAAACTGCTTTTCCTTGAAAAATAAACAAACAAGCAAAAAGCACAAAAAACAAAACCTCTTCGGATTTCTCCCAAGAAGACTTGGGAGAAAAGAGATTCCTGACTTTCAGAATTCGTTGTTCTCACAGGAACAAATACATATACTTGAGTGTGGATAGTACTTGCATATCTGCTTCTGATACCAGCTCAAGAATAGCAACTAAATTTCTGCTTTAACTCCATCTCTTCTTGTGGAGCAATGGTTAATTTGAATATGTGTCAGATCATAGCCTGGGTGCATTATAATAATGTCAATATTTTTGCTATCTAATAGTACACAGCATTATACCTGAAATCTTCCAGGCTGGCAGGGTGCCATTACAAAAGATTGCTTAATTGCAGATTACTACTGTACATTTAAATTTCAGTAGCATATTAAGTTGTCAGACTTAATTACCATTATATGTTTAGATTATGCCACAGATTATTTAGTTCAGTACCTAGGTTTGCCAACCTGTTCTCTGTGTGATGTGACAGGGCAATAATTAGAGAATCACTGGAAAATCTGAAGCTTGCCATGGAGATGTCCAGGAGGCTGGGCTCTTACTGATCCTTTGGGAAGTTCTGTCCCCCAATATGCCTTGGTGACTCACTAGCTTCAGTTGCCTGGATGGTCCTAGGAGAGCTTTGCACATACTTTCAGCATAACTGTGAATGTTTGGAGAAGCTCCCAGCCTACAACGGCTCATCAGCTATGTTAAGTTCGGATTTCTCAGTCTTAGCCCAATTCCCATTCTAGGTGCCAAAGAATTATTTTTATTGTTTGGGGCTATCTTGTGCATTGTAGTATGTTCACTGACACCTATGATTTCTGTCAATAGATGCCAGTGGCCTCCCTTTCCTGAGTTGTGACAAGCCAAACTAACTCTAGACATCGTCAGATGACCTCCGGGGCAAAATTCTCCCAGCTGAGAATCACTGTCTTAAAGGAGGGACAGGAAGACTGTCTTATCAACTGGCCTTATTTTGGTGCTCAGAATGAAAGATGTTTCCTGCCTCCTGGCGACATGTCACAACATTTATATTATCAGTTTTTGGTGGTGGTTATTCCCATTTCTATCACTTAGATGCAAGAGGAGTATTCATAGAAAATGGAAAGAAAATGGAAAATTATGACAATGAGAGGACTAAATGGGTTTGTTTGAAATGGGGATTTCTGTGCATAGACTTCAGATAGTGCCCTATGATGCCAGAGTAATTGGCAAAGTTTCTGAGTACTGCCCTCTGCTATTCAGACGTCTCCTGGAAATGTGCTTGGGATGGGCCTTTATGATTCCATTTGCACAGATATGCCAACTTTATGAGCTCCTTAAGTGTCTCAAAGAGTCCATCTGGACCTGTGTTTCCCTATTGCACATATGGTTATGTCAGCCAGATAAGAAACATGCAAGGTCTATACAGTACATTTTCCTCTAAACTCTCCCTCTTGACTTTAGGGAGTGCACTGGCTCAGACTTCAGAGTGTTTCAAACACCTAATTACTTCATTTTCTCTTTCTCCTTTCCTGTCTCTTTCCCCTTTTCTCCTCCTTTTCCTTATACCCATGCAGTCAGTTGGTTGTTTAAGAGCAATCTTTAGCCTATTATAGAGCACGTGCTACATCATGCAAAATCAATATATTTTTGTTGAATAAGTGAATAAGTGAAGAATATTACTAGATAGAAGGAAATAGATTTGAAATGATAGCTTTTATCTATATAAACTACATAGGATGTGAGATCAAAAATTCATAATAATAGGGAGGACAAATCACCTAGACTAAATGGCTTATCTTATCCATTTCCCATGGCTGATACTGGAAGAGCATTTACATATTGATGATGATGCTTTTAATGTGAACACTATTTCTCAGGCAAGTTATAGAAAATTGCAAAAATAGTGCACACACACACAAACACATCCTATATACTCAGTCCCCTACTTACACACATGTACCCACACTCATACACACCACACATTCTCCCCACACTCACATACACCCCACATAGTCACACACAAATATTGTATATATCTGAGGGAGCCTAATTGTCAAGTTAAAAATTTACATTCAGAATGCACAGCATTTTTATCACTCTTCAGATTTGCTCAGAAGAAGTTTAGTTCACATCTCCTTAGTCTAGATATTTGTGGTGTTTGTTGATTTCTGAGGATGTGACTCAGGCTGTTGGTTCAGCTCAACTGCCAGAGATTAGACTCATAGTTTTTTATGCTTTTGTCCCAAGAACATTACATTTTCCTACCTAGCAACAGAACCCAGGAGTCAGAGATAAGTCTTAGGGTTTCCCAGCCTGACTCATGCAGTTTTCTCCACAGTCATAATGAAATAACTTGCACTGCCTTTGAATTTGATCTCTCCACCTTCCATGCCAAGTGGAATGGCTATAGTCAACAGCTACATAGCCATGAGACTGGGAACCTGATCTAGACACAGACAGTCAAAATCCTCTAAGGAACATAGATCCAAGGGATTCCATAATAGTTTATTTTTTTCCTTAAGTTGAAAATGTTTTAGATACAGAAAATTCTTCAGTAATAGTATTTTCATAGTAGATGAATGGCTAGTAATCAATTTTTAGAAGTAGTCTAATACTTTTTCTTTTCCCATCTGTGGGAGAAGAGGAACCACAGTTTCATAATGGGAATATACCTTGAGCACACTATGGGGACAATAAAATGTGTTGAAATTCACTCATATGTGCCAGTTCACTGGGTATGTGGCAAGCACATAAGTGTCCATTATTGCACTACACGTGGAAGGAATTACATAGGAGGAGATTTAGCCCCCATCCCGAAGAGAACCTGACTGTTCACCATCTCTTTCCAATCAGAGGCAGAAATGACATCCACAGTCTATGGAAGTTGAAAGGTAAATTAAATAAAATCTACAATTATACTTTATTCTGTCAACCATAAAATCAAGAACAGTGATTTGAACATATACAAGATACAAAGAGAACTGATTAATAAAAACACAAGTGATCAACTGCATCAATATTTAACTACTGTATTCATTGATGTTTGATTTATAAGAATAAAATTTGTGATTCCATGATCTTCCTTAACATAAGAAAACAGTGGTATGTATATTCCATTTAGAAAATGGATATTATTTTCATTTTACTTAGGATTCCAAAACAATGATTATCCATTACTTGTTTTTCTCAAACAATTAATTTTTAATTAATTAATTAATTTTTTTTGCATTTTACACAGACACATTTTTTTACATCATTATATACCTACAAGTTCTCCCACCATCATATTATGTATATTACAGAATTCTCAGTTTTGGGAGGGATCTTAGAGGATATCTGCACTAACCTTTCTTCTCCATAATTAAATTTCTTCAGAGAAGAGTTAATTCCCTTTCCTTAGTCCACTCATTCTGATCTCTTTCTGTAAGGGCATTGTCCTTACCTATTTCTGAAGGTTGATAAGTGGTAGTGCTAACCCTCAGTGATTTGATGTTAATGGTGGCCATGATGTTCTCTGTGTCTATCAATGTTGGACTGCTCGATGACTTGAATGGAGAGGAGAAGACAGCACACATAGAACATTGCTCTATGTTGGCTGCATGAAGGTCTCCAGCATAGAGGGCAGAACCCTAATGAGAGAAAACAAGGTTGAGAGGGGCTTCTTAGAGGGAGGGAATTTATGTCATAGCATAAACATGGGTGGTGGCTCTTTGTGGGTGATGCAGATTTTAGACTACAGCTTCTCCAATCTCCAGTGACTTGGTTTATGACGATTCCCAGACATCTGATATGTATAGCCCTACTAATCATTGATATATCACTGTAACTAAGCTGTATAGAGCCTTTCTTGAGGTCAAGTGGGGATGAAACAAAGGAGGGAGGTTCAGGGGGAGTCCAAATTCATTAGATGACTCAACTGGGAGAAGAGTAGAGTAGTAAGGGCACTAGTGGTGTGAACATTTTCAAGAAAGAAATGGATCTAAAGGCACGATGCCTCTTCACAATTTTGTTAATAATTCCATCTGTATTCTTCAGATCAACTAGTAAATTGTCTGTTGCTTCTTTGGTGGAGAAATAAGAATAGATTCAGGTAGCTTAGACCTGACCATTGGTAATTCCTAATATTAGTTGGCTCTGGAGGTTTTGAATCATTTTTGTTTTTCTTTCCATGGACAAAGCAATTGGGCTGAGTAGGTAACTTTATACTGTCTTTTCTAAAAAGTAAATAGAATTAACTACTTGAGACAACCATTTTCAAATTTGAAAAATATTTCCCATATATTGTCAGCATTGTTTCATGACATATCAAATGCCAAATTCTCTGGTGCACTTTACAATGTACATGTTATTTTACTGACAAGGGTATTGGTGGCATAGAATGGCATCTAGACCTATGAGGACCCAGAGCAACAGTAACTATAACCACAATGCCACATGTGCTTACTGGATCCATCTCTCAGACATGTATGCTCAACTCCTCCTTTTCATCCATCTAAAAAGGATCATGTGGCATTATGCCCTATAAAAGAGGTGTCTCCAGAAAAGATGAGAAAGGTTGGTCATAATCAACTAAAGTTTGGCCATTAAGTCAGAGTCAGATCAGAAATGCAAAGCAACTCTTATTTATATAAGACCTATAAAACATGGTTATAAACATAAAATGAGACATGGTGGTTCCTGAATAAGGTGAGTTCCTGTGTGGATTTAAATCCTACTTCTGCTAATTATAGGCTGGGTGAACTTGGGAAGATTACTTACTCTTTGCATGCCTATAGTTCAACATCTTTAAAATCTACTCCACAGAATTACCTTGAGGGTTAAATGAATTAATATATGTGAAATGATTAGAAGTGTTTCTGGTACCTACTGAGCACTATATAACTGTAAGCTATTAATGTATCATTAGAAGTAATAGTTGCATTATTATTAATTATTAGCATCTTACTAATAATTTATTAGTGGCAGTAACATTACTATTAGTGTCATTATGATAGTAGGTGTCATTCATGGCTGGTTTGGGGGGAGCCAAGGCTTGGGAACGCACATGGTTGGAACTATGCTATGTTTCTGTTAGTGGGTATAGAAGCTCAGAAGTGAGGAAATCATGTGAGAAGAGATGGGAAGCAGGAACTACACAGGGCATCGTGGTCTTGGGGACAGGATAAGATGAAGAAAGGCTTGTGGTGCTGAAGGGAAGTGGTGTGTATGGGCAGCCCTGAGGCCTGCCTTGGGATGTGGTGGGTTACGGCAGGACAGGAAAATCAGAGAGGCCATGAGTTTCTGGTGTTATAGGCAATGACCTGGGGAAGCTGAAGCCTGAGCCTGGGACTTGTGTAAGCTGATGGTATTTGCTAATGGAGTTTAGAAGCCTGGAATTTGGACTTTGTATTGGAGCCTGTTTTATCTAGTTTGATTCAAATATCTTGGAGAGGCTATGAACAAAGCTTGAGCAGATGGGCTTCATGTTGGTTCTTGCTTTACCTAATCTGGTTTGAAATGTTTACTGTTTGGTGCTTTGTTTGGAGTTTTTACTGACTGAAGCTGGGACAGTGGCAGAAAGAGAAGTGGAAGCACCATGTTTTGAACCACATGTCTGGAAAACTACAAGTGTGACACTGTTTGTTGCATGCTTTGGAGTTTCCATCACCTGAAGCTGGGACAGATGCTGAAAAAGAAGCAGAAGCACCATGTTTTTGGACCACATGTCTGGAGGACAGCAAATGTGACTTTGAACTAAGGCACAGATTAGACTATGTGGTGATGCAATCAGGGTTCCCTCAGTCTTGGGTTCTCTTTGCTTGTTACTTGCTTACTTTGCCATGAATAAATTTTAGTTTTGTCAACTTAAGAATTTGGTCTGGCTTTGAAACTGCAATGAGGACTGGGGGTGGGGTGGGGTGGGGTGGGCGGGCCCTGAGGGAAAACAAGTGGCAATTGGCAATTTAAAAGGTAAAGTTTTTTTTTTTTTTTTAATCTGGTTTGGAAGCTTGAGAGTTTAGTAGAGGCTTTTTGCAATTTTGCATCTGCTATCAACTCACTATCTCTTCTTTGATACTTACAGGCAGAATGTATATCTGGGGAAAATTCCGGAGAAAGCGCCACTCTCTCTGCAAGTAATCCAGAGACCCAATGAACACAATATCCTTCAGCTCCTGCCGGGTGTAGTTGCTGGCTCTCAAGGGCATCACGAAGTTCCGAAGCCCCATCAATGTTGAGTGGGCATCTCCAAAGACACATGCTACAATGTGGTTCTGAAACTCGTGTTTTGGCTTCTCAGTCCGTTTCTAATCATAAGCATGACAGAGTTTAGTCTGTTTTAGAAATGAGGACCTAAAGGATTCCTTCCCTCAACTTAGCTCTACCAAGAACATCACAGCAATCTTTTCATATGGTAATAGAACTTTGCAAATTGCTCATAAGAATGTTTTTTTCTAGTTTTCTTATGAGCAAATTGCTCATAAGAATGTTTTTTTCTAGTTCCTTCTTAGGTCCTTTCCTAGTTCCTGGAAGGTATGAAATTATTCACCCAAATAAAGAAAAGTCCTTATTTTCATTATATGTTTTTCAGTAAGTTATAGTAAGCTTCAGTGAAAAACTAAGATATTTCAAATTCTATTGCAAAACTTATCTCTCCCAGAGTGCCCTGAAAATTAATCAAGTTGTAGACCATGTCACCATTTTCAGTAACTTTTCATACATGTAAAAATACATATTAGTTCAAACAATTGCCTTTGACAGGGTCAATAATGGCTGAATATTGGCAATTTCATGTGTTCTAATTAATATACGGACTCAATTCAAAAGGATTTTTGAGTCAAGGAAACTCATCATGAAACATGTACAAAAGGAATTGGAAGGCTAGAAAAATTCCATTCAGTCCCAAACATTTGAAAATATATTATTATCTGCATTACCATTGTTAACACATCTTTTTTGCATCTCAAGAAAGCAATGTATGTTACAAATATTTAGATTAAGCTTCATCCACTAAAACTCATTAAACCAATAAAATGTAACTTAAAATATTCTCATAAGAAATTTAAGTTTTGTTTGCTAGGTCTTAGGAATGGGTCAGTGCCTTCTTACATGGTGTTGGGATGAGCTAAACACACACTAGACCTGAAATTAAAAGATCTGATTTTGTATTTTTGTTTTTCCATTTGTAATGTGTTTATGGATAAATTCATTAAATTCTCTGATCCTCAATTTCTTTAAATTTAAAACAATTTGAAAATAAAAGTTATTTGTGTTGAGGAAATCAATAAATAACAGGAAGTAGAATATTGACTCATTAACTGTTGTTCAATAACACTTCATCAAATCTGAATCTTATTGAGTTTCTAGATTTTCAGAGAAAGACATGTAGAAATTGGCAGAGAACAAGTTAAATGTATTTAAAAGCACTTCATGTGTGTGTTTATGTTCCTAAGCTCAAGCAAACTCAGAATGTTTCACATGTATGGCTTATTCTCCCTCATGCCAGCTCTTTGCAGGGTTAAATGACAAGTTTCTATGAAACAGCAGTTGACAAAATCTTACAGGGTAAGTAAGTAACATCTGTCATAGCAACAATTAGGGTTTGTCAAATTAGCATACACTAGGAAACACTCTTTTTTCCAAGGGGAATCTCCCTGTGAGGGGAAATAAAGCTACATGTCGGGAGAGCTTTCCTAGAGAGTGATATGAATCTTAACCAAATCTATTAAATAATTGTCTCCAGCTAATCCGATTACTTTTAACTTGAATAATGAAGCCTCTAACGGTATTTAATGTAACATGCCTGAAGTCCAACAATTGCTCTTCTGGGTAGAACTAAACAATTAGAAGGAAGATACATGGCAGAATGCATTAATGGGCACAGCCAGAGAGGCAATTTCTCCAAGAAACTGTGGCACAAAACTGCCTTCCAATAGAGAAAGATGGTGACTTTTGGGGAAGGGACAAATGTACTATTTATTCAGAGTAGCTTCAATCAGTGACACCACTTGGCTGTTCTACAAACTAAACCAAATTCCAACCTTTCTGAATGTTGCATTGGACATTTCTCCTTCAGGGCTGTAAACCATTTAGAATTTCTAAAACTAGAACTCTCCTAACATTGAAAAAGGACTCAGCTATATTCACACCAAGCACAGTAAGAGATGGAGTTATCATAGCAACCTGTCAACATGCTTAATACATACGGCAAAAATAAAATGCCTGCTACTCCCATTTTTCGATCCCTTGAGTGCCTCCATCTGCAACCAACTTCCCAACATTTCTAAAGAGTTCCCTCCCACTGGAAACATGTTTGGCTTCCTGCTCAACGGATGTTTATTTTCCTTAGTTTAGAATAAGACATAATTGCTAAAATGGTGAGTTTCAGCAACCCTAATAGTCTTCCAGTTGATATGACAGCTGTAGAATTTTATGTTTCTGATCAAATGATTGATCCTGCTTTTAGAAAAAATGGAATATATTTTGTCAGGACCTTGGCATTGACTCATAACGTTTTTGTATGTCAGCATTTGCTTGTTTAACAGAAAAGAAGTGAACTGAACTATTTTTGGAAAGCAAGAAAAAATACATAGCTATCAGTTAGTCACAGTTGAAAAAATATATAGGGTTTATACAATGTGAAAACAACCTATTTTATTAAATTTACCAAATTTAATATTTGCATGGTAAACCACTTAGACAATACTTGAATTTCCAACTCTGAAAAATGAGACTAGACATGATCCTGAAACCAGGTGTCAGAACCTGGATTAGCCTTTTTATATCTTGTTGGTAGCATTTTGGCCAACTGAGTTAGTCTCCTTGAGAGGCGAGAAATAGGGATTGGATTCTAATATGTACAAGGACTCATCACGGTGTATGCTGGGGTGATCTAGAAGGTACATTCTTGGCCAATATATTAAGTAAAAGTAGAGCTAGTTTTAAGATGAAAAACTATTACAGATAGCCAAACTTTAAAATTAATAAATTAGGGAAATATTTATTTACTTTTTATTGTGAAGGAAAGACTATAGAAATCTTGTAAATTACAGGTTTCTCTGGTGCATACAGATTAATGAGATTCACCAGCAAAAGAGCAAAATTTCAGGAGAATGTCATTCTGAATGACTGACTCAGCTAAACTGTGAAAAGAGGGAGAGGTGGAACCTGATCTGATGGTTTTAATTCCCAGCATATCACTCACATTGTCTTTGTCAAGTGCCACATCTGTTACTCTACATAGCATTCCTGTGGCTGAGTGGAGTATGTTTTTACTTTTAAAATTCACAGTTTACAAAAAGAAAGGGCAGGTGTTTCTGACTAGAAAAAGATATCATGTACCATACAGAAGATCTGTTTTGTGGGAAATTTGGTGCAGGGTTACCTACCAGAATCACCTTGTCCAAGGGGGTTGCTCTGCACCAGTGGAACATGCCACTGCTGTCCAGCTGGTCAGTATCTGGGTCCGATTCATATGCATGTGCCCTAGGGAGGAAGAGGGAAGAGACTGAGAATGTTCAGGAAGTCAGGAAGTCAAATTCATCAGTCTTGTGCCCGCAGTGAGGACAAACACAAGGAGAAAAGACTGGTCTGTCAGACTCCAGAATAAAGACACATGTCTGAAGGTCACTGAGTTTGCATTGTAGCTGAAGTCACACTAAGCACAATCACAAAGGTCTCTCTTTTTGTTTTAGACTAAATGTGCCTTGAAGGTGATTTCTGCTCCTAATTTTGTTATTACCATGCAATTTTGCTTCTATTGCCTGGGAGAAATTGTAAGCGGGGTTCTGGGTTTCCCATTATAGAATTTAAAAGATTGTGAGGTTGAGTCACAGGTGCCATCTCTCTCTTTAGTCTGTCTTCCTTTGTTTTAATATCCTTTGGGTCCCTATGGAAGTACCATCAACTACTAAATGCATTTTGCTTTCCTTAATTCCATCAAAGGCATGCATTTGACTAGACTTCCCCTAATCTAGGCCTTGGCAAAACTTCCACATGATTAATGCACATCGCAGTGAGGCTCAATGCTGGTCATGCAAAATATTCAGTTGCGAAAAGGGAGTTAGATGAATATTTTGAAAACTTCTACTCACACCCTAACATGTGCATATTTGTTTGTTATACATGAGAGGAAACCCATTTGGAATCCCAGAAAAGTTAGGATTAGAAAGAACCTATTTCAGTTGAGAAAATCTAGGTGTAGGTTGGACAAACAATTTCCAAATCACAGGAGCTTAGGACAAAATAGGTTATTTTTCACACATACAGTATATTTTAATGAGGTGACAGTGGTCTGTGTGCCACACGGTCATTCAGAATTGGGGTGAAGGAGGCTCTAGCACCTTCTGGCCACCTCTAGAACACACATGGTTCACACACTGGAACATAGCCTGAAGCAAGGGATGAGAAAGAGACTGGAAAAGCAAGGTCAAGGCTTTAGTTGCTTTGGGTTAAAATGATCCACATCACTACCACTCATGTCTCACTAACCAGGACTGGCCGCATCGATTCTACTCACTTTAAGGGGATTGAGGAAATTGGGATGCAAACAAAATATTTGGGGAACATTTCTATCTCTGTTAGAGATTTTAAAGACTATCCCTAGTGTTTGTGGATAAAAGTAAGTAAACTAACAAGGTGTAAAGGGGACATTAGAACATCATGCTGAGGTTGAAATTACTGGTGTCCATAAAAGCGAATTGTTTCCTTCCTTAGTAGAAGGCTGGGTTGGTAGGGCCACAAGACAAATTCTAACTAATGAAACTTGAGAAGTGATGGCTCATATCATGAAAAACTTCTGTGTGATTCTTCAGGTTCTCTCCTCCTCTGCCATGACCAGTACAAGAATGAGTATGGGGCTGAGAGTGTCCCCACTCTCTGTGACTCTGGATGGACAAGCAAACAAGAAACACTTGTGTTGTACTAAGCCACTGGGATCTTGTAGTTGGTACCAAAGGATAATTTCATTCTATGCAGACAAAAATACAAACATGATACACAGAATATTAGTAGCTAGAGAACTGCTGAGAAATGATTCCTTTAGTCAATTAAAGTTTAAGAAAAAAAATGTCCTTCTTTAAGGTGCACATGGTCATTCATTTTAGCAAACAAAGGCTTCTGCTGCCTTGTAAAAAAAAAGAAATCTTTGCATAATTTAGTGCTTCACAAACTCCTTTGACCTCAAGAATTTTTACTATTTACTTATATTCTAATTGTACTTATTCATTTAAAATGATCTGTTACTAGCCCTTCAAATACCGTTTGGGATATGCTATGTGACAATATAGGTCTGGTAATCAGGAGCTGGTCCAGCAACACTCTGGGATGAAATTATACTGCACATCTGGGAGAAATGGACCTTGCCACTCTCTGTGCTGAGTGCCTGGAGACCTTCCCTATGGATGAATACAGCTTGTCATTCAACACTCAGACACAGACCCCAACATAACAAGGAACAATTCTGCCCTCTATAACCAGGACAGTTTGTAAATTGTTATTTTAGACATAATTTTTGAAAGGGACTAATATTGAAGTATCAGAGTTTAAGTTATGGGAGGGTGAGTGAAGCTGGGGTACAAGGGTAGAGCAATGGACAAGGGCTTAAAAGGTAGTTCATTGCCAGTGAGGTCATCAAAGGCCACAGCATAATTATTCTCCTCTTCATTAAAAGCCTACCCATAAACGTAGTGGATTCGAGTCATGTATCCAGCCAGAAGTTACTGTAATGTGAGTCTCAAGGTGAGTTGAACTTAAATGGGATACACTTTGTTCACTCAAACTTACCTGTTGGTGGTTGAGATATATGTACCCCATTCAGACTTGT
Organism: Uropsilus gracilis; assembly: GCA_004024945.1. Classification (NCBI taxonomy): domain Eukaryota; kingdom Metazoa; phylum Chordata; class Mammalia; order Eulipotyphla; family Talpidae; genus Uropsilus; species Uropsilus gracilis. The sequence goes on from PVHY01003193.1 coordinate 101,048, forward strand.
AAGAGGCACATGGACTCTTTTAATGGCACCAGACCGGACCTTAGTGATGACTTTAAGCCTTGTTTGTTAAAGGACTCACCATAGGAAACAGCTAAGAGCTGAGACTGGTTGCGATTTTTTTTTTACCAGGATTTTTAGAAAAGCCTATGTTACTCATCCATGGATTCTTTTTCTTTCTTCCTCATAATTTTCTAGCTACTGTCCTTCAAGCATTAAAGTGGCTTTCTGGTCTCTGCCCTGAGCACTCAAGTCCACGACAATTACTGCTTTTCTTTCAGGTTGTTTTTCTATCCCCCCCATTTCCTCTATTTTTTTCCGACTCCACACCCTCTTTTACCCTTCCCCCCCTGCCCTTGCCCCAATGAAAAGTTGTCATTGGTTTGATAATTAAATGTCCTTTTAGTAAATGGAAAATGATCTTCTCCCAAACACATTTTAACTTGACTCAAAATAGCAAATCAATCACTGTACACTTTTCTATGATAATAAAACCATGATCTATGTACACAAGCTGTCACAGGCAACATCTTTCCTCATAGTGATGTTATGGAAAACAGATACGCCTTAGAGGAAACACCTGTTGGAGACCTGTGTGAAAGAAAAGGCTGGAGGAGACCCACTTCATCAAAAAGGCATCCATCTGGCATCCTTGCCAGAGCAAAACCTGATGCAATTTAATTCACCATCCCTTAACAAAAGCTCCCTTCTGCCATATGCCTTGCAAATTACATGATTCTTGTAGAAATATGCCTTCCTAAAGAGACTAATAAGTCATCTATGAGAATGTGTATCACTGGCAGTCTTAGAGCATGAAAATAAGGATTAGAACTTAAAGACTATGGTGATGAGAGGAAAAGGCAGCCATAGAGCACACCATCTAGCCCATTCAGGGGAAAAAAAGGTCAGCTAGTTCCTGACCATGCTTAGAAATCTCTTGGGTAAGGGAGTTTTCTGTTAAGAGAGGCTGGCAATAAGTATACTGGAAGCTACTGGGGAGGCATGATTGGGCTGAGTGTGGACCCAGTGTGCTGGTCACATAGTAGGCTTCTTAATGTCCATCCAAGCTTGGTACTTCTACCTCTGAAATTCTAGGAGGCACTGAACATTGTGTCTCTTTAGAGTCAGGTCTCTGACCTACATGTCTTTGAGGTGATGAGTTCATTGTGCTGGGTGAGAAAAGAGTTTTTGCAACCAGTTCATTTGACTCGTGTACAGGCTGAGTTTCATGTGAATGAAGTCTCCATTGTTCGTTACTCTCCCCAAGCTGAGCTGATTCACATGAAGTCAGTACCTTGTTAGTACATACTTGAATATGAGCCAGTGAAGGAAAATGGCATCTTTCCTTTCTGTTTCTTCGAGCATTCTGAAGAGAACTTGCATTCTCTCATATTCATAGCAATGTATTTGCGTGAATCCCTCACTTAAAGGAAAGTACACATGAAGGCCCATGTTCCTTTGGTTTCTAGGTGCTGGCATTTGAGAAAAAATAAATTAAACCAGGTAGGAAAACTTCTATTAAAAAAGCAAAGAAGTTTCAGTGCCAGGTCAGGAAGTTTCATTTCTAAGAATGTAAATCTTTGTTATTTCCTCCAACTTACAGACTTGACTCAGATTCTTGAGGATCAACTTCCAATAGATGAGACTCTGCACTGCTCACAGTATCTAGGAGAAAGTTCAAAAAGTAGCTACAGTTCATTTTTCTTTCTTTTTGGAGGCTTCATTTTTGCAGGTGTTAGGAAATCTTGGCTTGTGACCATTTCATTTGAAATCCTTCTAAAACTTCATAAGTGGCTTGTAAATTCTTAGGAGGAAATTGTCTGGAATGGTTGCAGAATAATATATATGTTGGTTCAAGATTTGGGTTAAACAAAAATAACAAGTTTCATTAAGGAGGGAGAGAAAAAGCTTCTTGCTAAGTGTTAGAGAGGAGAAGAGAAATGTTACCCATGTGTGTAGGAATTCCGGTGACCTTCTTGGTTCAATCTTTGGAAAAGAGCATTGCAGCTGTGCCTCTTGAAAGCAGTGATCAAGTTTGCAGCAAGGAGGAAAGGGAAGCCCTCAGTCCCTACTGAGGATTTTGTATATTTAGGCTAGAGCTGCTCTCTCTCCAATGAACTAGTCTAAACAGCAAGGTTATTTAACTAACACTTAATCTGGAAATATATATATATATATATATATATATGTATGTTTGTATGTATGTATGTATGTTTAGTTCTTATGACCACCTTCTATATTCTAGGAAAAACACCTAAAATCAGGGGATGTGAAGATAAACCGTAGATTCAATGCTTCGGGCTTTTATGCTGAGCCAAACCACCTCTCTCTGTTCCTGACTCTCTCATATACATCGTACAATACACACATCCCTGACAAAGCTGCACAACACAGGCCATAGCCAAATTGCAAATGTGAGCCTTCAACTCCACATTAGGACCCCATATTTCTGAGTTCACTTGATTGTTGCCATTCATTCATCACAAGGTACATTTTTTACTTTGAAGGCAAACAAAAGGTTTAAAAACATGGATACATTTTTATAGTCCATTCCCCTTAAGATTATATGTATGAGCTCTGTATGAGAGTTTGGAGAAATGTTTAGAACTAAGCCACATAGAAGGACATCAGGAGGACAGAGGTCACGGTCCACCTTCTGCACTAGAAAATTTCTCTGACCCTTTCTTTTCCTGTGAGAAGGGGAAAGAGAATACCAAAATCAGTGCCTTCCCTCCAGTGTGACCAAAGACCCTGGCTGAGACTACCTTACTGGGTGAAAAGATAAGACCTGTCATGAAATCTCATGGGAAGTGGCAGACATTGACAGCAAGGTGAGTTATCTCCCAGCAGCATGCGCTTTTGGCCGTCATGGGAGAAACAATTAGAAAGAAAAGAAAAGAAATAAGAAATTCACTGTGTGGCAGCTAGGTTGACCAGCTGTCCTGTTTGCTCAGGACTGGGGTTTCCTGGTACTAGAGACTTTTTGTCATTAAAGCTAGTCACTTTATTGCTGCAAAGGAGAGAAGCTGGGGAGGGAAGAAGAGGGGAGAAGAAAGAATAAAACACACTCTGCTCAGAAAATTTTCCAGACCTCTGTGTCTAGGTGAGCTTGGTTGAGTTTCAACAGGCGAGGACACTTGGGGGGGGCAGTGTTCAGAGCCCTAGGAGTTTTAAGACAACCAAGTTGCAATGCCTTCTCTCTTCCAGCCTCCTTCTGGTTCCTGTCTTCTGCTTATTTGAATATGTAAAGTCTTCACAAAGTTGTTGAGGGATCACAAATTGTAACAAACAGTAAAGATTGTAAGCATGTTTTTAAAAACTATATCTGTAAATGATTTTTAAGAAGAAGATGCATTAAAATTCAGATTAGCTCTGTATTCAGTGTAATCTTATCTTAGGTTATCAAGGAGAATGAATGTAAACTGGACTTTAAGGTAAACACAGTCAGCTGTGACTACCTTTAAATGCTGCCATATGAATGGAGTCTGTTTTCAATGCTTAAGATTCAAAATCCGTGAGAAAATGTTTTTTTCATCTTCTTGCTTAAAAGTTAAACCTGAGGTCAGAACAGGCAAGGTGGAGAATAGGAGGGCGTGCCTATGAGATAAAACTACATTGGAGCTCATGTGTGTCCTTCTCTTCACTAATTTAACTTTGTTTTGGATGCATATAGACTTACAGCTTTTCTACAAAGTGTTCTCTGTTTTAAAAAAAAAGTACGTAGATATCTCAGAACTGAAATTGTTATCAGATAGAACATCAAGGAGAAAGATAAAAGAGAATCTGCCTCTTCCTCACCCTTTCCCAAGATGCATATTCATTTAAATCCCTTTTTATTGTATTGGATGTCCCAAATGTAGCATGTGTGGTTTCCTACAAGGTGTAAGCAAATGAGCCACTGTATAGAGTAGCTGGTACCTTTAATAAGATCTGGAGTTTGTGCCCCTGGCGAAAGATCCTGCAGCTCAGGACAAGCCTTTCTCATGGGAACCTTTTCAGCATGAAGTTGTATTTGAGGTGTTGTGTCAAGTGCCACCCAACATTTTCTAAATAGCATATGATATACAGGCTGACCTTAATGAAAAACAGTTTCTTTCGAGAGAGTTTGGGATAGTCATATCTGTTCAATAGACTAGGGTCTGAACAATAAAGTCAGTTACTCTGATGGTTTCAATACTAAAACACATCACTGAAACAACTGAAAATCACAAGCAAAAGACCTTTCATTTTCATGGTGGCATATGGAGGTGGGAAGCAGGAATTTGAAATACACCTCATTTTTCATTGTATTGATACATTTTCCCTCAGTTTCATGGAATGGGTCTGGATCAGAGAGTAATGTGACAAAAATGTTTTCCTTATGTAGTAAGAGGGGTTAGATCGCTGGCCTGGGCAATTACTAACAATAATACATGCCCTCCACCTGCTCTCCACTGCCTTGTCCCTACCTCTCCCCCTGCTTCACAAGTAATCAAGACTGAAGAAAACAACATCCATGAAAATGTTACTGTATGTGTGTGCACATATGTTTGTGTTTGTGTATGTGTGTCTGAGAGAAAGAGAGGAGATTCCCTGTGTTGGGGTGGTGGATTGTCTCAAATTGAAAGTTACAAACTGTGTAGAGAAAGCAAAAATTATTTCAGTTTATATTGAAAGCTTTGGGACATTTTTTCCCTCTGAAAATAGAAAGTTACATGCAGAATCTTCTTATCCACATTCCTTAGTTTCTCTTAAATCCCTGTTTTCTAAATGTCGAAATAGAGACAAATTATCAGTGTGCTGGTGATTACAGATTTTTGGAAACCCTGGAAAGACCTAATGATGTGTTGAGGGCCACAGATTTTTAAACTTCCCTAACATCTGGAAGCCATCACAGGGAATCCTGTTGAATAAATGTATCCTGAGTGTTACAACACTTTACTTAGCACCAGTGACCTGTCAAGAAGCGATGGAGATAATGGAGATAGAGGCCACTGGGGAGTGCTTGTGACAAGACTCCCTCCTTCTGCACTATGTGTTACATGATGGCCATTTTTCAAAAGTGCATGCCTTGATTAAAGGTGAAAGTTAGGATGGGGGGTGGACTTTGGTGGAAGGTGAAAGGTTGTGGCTAGTATTCTTTAACAAAGAGAAGTGATTTAACAAAAAGAAGTTGGGTTGTTATTTGAGATGAGAGGTGAGAATCAGGAGTTTTTTTAGTGCTGTGAAGGAGTCACAGGATGAGGTCATGAGTATTCTTACTTAGACTTTTCCTGTGTTTTAGTTCTTTAAAGATGAATGAAAATGAAAGTGGGGAAAGAAGCAGAATGTTCATTCTGTTCTGTTTATTTCTAATTTGAAATTAAGTTTTGGCAGCACTTCAAGTCCTCGTCTTTTACCTGTATTTCAGAGATGACATTCACATCTAACTTTCTAGAAGTTGAGACCTGATACATGGAGAAATCATCTAAATGCTCCACCTTTTATCCCCTAACTGCTTAGGTACCGGAAGGAAGTTTCGGAAGCTACTCACTGCTTTTCCAATATTTTTTATTTAGTTGCAGCCATATTGTGGAGGGGGTAGAAGAGGGAGGGAGCAAAATGCTGATAAATGTTCTGGGAACTTTGCTATAATTTAAAAATCACCATACACAACACACACACAAACCCCTTTTAGCAATAAAATTCTTCTTAAATCTCACCCAAACATCCTTATGCCAGGAAACCATTGTGTATGCTAATTAGTGTTTTGACTTGGATCTTTCTACATCTTAGATCAGGGATAAGGTCACTCTATCATCCAACAACAGTCATCCAGCAGGTCTAGTGCATTCATAGCCTTCTTTATTGACTTTGTAGATCAAATGGAATATGCAAGGCAGTATCAAGGTTTTCAGCTAAGCAGCTTTGGTTCACAGATTAGAATAAATTGGCACCTTTAAAAAACACTACAGATACTTAATACAAATATAAATAATATTTTCCTTCCTGGTGGTAGTTTCTATTTTGCAAGTAAAATGCTTTCCTATCATTTCTTTCTCTTCCATAAGAAATTTTCCATGGAAATATATTCCAAGTTATATCTGAGATTTCATCACTCAGTGCAAGAGTAAGGAAAGTACATGGAATTAAAATAAATTTTAAAATAAATAAATAAATAAAAATGAAATCTAATCTCTTCCATTTAACTCTCGGAGGGAAGGGTTTCACCCAAGATTCCTGGGCAAATGTCTAACATTAACACAAAATTTCAGGTGTCTTATTTACCATTTTTTTCTACTCTTTGATCTATGTGAGATATGACATTATATATATATATATATGTATACACACATATATAATTGAGATTATATCATTTAAGAGATAATTATTCTTTATGTTCATACTGTTGATTCCCCCATACTTTTTTAAATTCTCCAGCACCTAAACTAAAATCTCTTAGTAATAGTTTGAGATTAGAATTAATACTTTTGCTAAAGTATCTTAAAAAATTTTACCTAAATTTTCCAGATATCTGATGCAACACTGGTCAATTTAATTATTGAGAAGAGGATTGAATTTTTTTCTGTGAAGATCAGATCATAAACATGTCAGTTTTGCAGGTTTAGAATACAATTTGATATTATGTAGGAAGGTGCATAATAAGAGAGAAAATCTTTTTTTTTTTTTTTACAATTTCTCATTGATGAAATCCAAAAATATAATAATAACAGCAAAGAATTTTTTTACAGGTCTACTAATAAAAATAAAGGAATTTTAAAAGGGATGTTTCTTAATTGGTATTCAAAGTTAGTGTTCTCTATCATAAAAATCAATTGTAAATGTTCATATGTTAATGATGACTATAATGAGAATTAACATATATCATCTTTTCACACAGATAGGTACTGCCAGATACTGATAGTCTTCCATGAGCATATGATTTTAATTGAGCATATTCATCACTTAGAAGGCATTTAAAGAATTCTATTAGACTCTTCTCTTGATATTTCCCTTTTAGTATGCCATTATGTTGTAGATGAATCATTTAGAATGGAAGGTTAGGTAATACTTCTTAATTGCACAGTTAAATTAACTTAGAAATATTAGAAATTCCCTTTGTACTTGTATTAGGGCCCAAAAGGGGGAAAAAAACAAAACTGGAAATGAAATCAGAAAATATATCCACTGCAAATTTATGTGGAAATAGTGATCTCATTTCTTGTCTTAACTTCTGACAACATGTTAAGTTCATAAAGAAACATGACATTTCTTGTGAGGCAAAGAATGATAATTATTAATGAATGACTTCATTATAGAATAAATTTCACTTATAAGTTCAGTTTATCCTTTTCATTTATGTTGTTATTGTTAAGAAAAAATATCAAACCTACAGAGAGTGCTAAGTTTTCAGGTCACTAAAAATTCATTTATAGTGACTGAGGGAAATTGAAATAGAGAAAAAAATTCAGTCTTGATCCAGAGATCAAGTAAGACACTTATGACAGTGTTTACTACTGTTAAAAGCTTCAGCTATTTTATGGTAGGGCAAGTTGGAATACTCAGCTTCAATTTTTGACAAAACCCCATAAAATGGTGAAACCCCTAAAAATGATGAAATCCATGAAGGTAAATAAGTTTGTTGGAAACTACTGGATAAAAACCTCATGACAAATTCACATGTTCTCCATAAAATAACTGCTATTAAATAATATGATAACTAAAACAGCCTTTACATGCTTTATATTTCATAGGGTTTTTTGTATTTTTCTAACAATATTACATGCTTCGCTTGTATTTTTACCACTATCATCTGTAAGACATCTTTGGTGAGCCCACAGAGTTGGTGTTCTTATAACTTTTTGAATATATTTTTTACAGGTAGTTGTGCTATAGGAACTGTTCACAGAAATTAATGTTTAAGTACTTCAAATTGAACATTAGTTCCTTTAATAAATAACAACTACAAAATATCAGTAGCATTTTCAACGTGTAGTGGAGGGATATCACTTTAAATAATTCTTATTTTTCAGCTGAGTATTGATATTGTTTCCAGTATTAATTGTTAAAGCAACCATTTTTGCTAGAAGGTTTAGTGTAAAATTATTATATATTGTGTGGGCATTCTTGTTGGCTGAGGCAATAAAAACCATTTAATTGACTCACCATTGGTAAATGACTTTCTTTGCTTGACTGCCATATTAGTCATTCGTTAATGAATATTGATTACAAATTATGCTGTGATGAACTAGTTTTTATTTTAAGTTTTTAATTTTTCCAACTAGTACTTTACTGTGAATTAGAAATATCATGATAAGTTCCTAGCCTTGTACCATATTGCATTCTTCTAATAGCTATACTACCATTGCAAATTAAACATACTGCTTTGCCATTGCAAGTTGCACAGAAACAAATGATGGGTGAAATTCACCTTTCTGGCCCCTGATTTAGAAAGTGACTTAAATAGTTCTTCACAGAGCAAAACATCACAGAGTACTTGTGGCATTTGTTTATGGTCATTGTTGACATGTATTACCTATCATTTCTAACCTGCTTGGGTTTTTGATTTGCAAATTAAAAATGGCAAATTATAGTGAAAGGAGTTGTGGCAGAAAGATAGTTTCATGTCAGCTAAAAGGATCAATGGAATGATTTAAAAGGTGAAAAAAAATCATAGGATGTAGCCATGGAGAAATGTACTTCCATTATGGCAGCAAGTACATTCAGAACTTTCCTTCATAAAAGCAATGAGAAGGTAAACAAAAATTTTAAAACCCAGCTTTTTATAACTTTGGAAGTTAACCAGAGACTAAAAGCAACCTGAGAAGTATCTGCTCAGAAAAATGGTAGTATTTTTAGAGGAAGAGTAAATCATGTGACATTATAACTTTCCTTTACCCCACCTGCCTCACCTCAGTTCTATACCAGCTTTGAGATCCAACAGCCTCACAATCATAGTGGCTTGTGACAACCAGCAGGAACTGGGAAGAAGGTATCTGAGATTCCCAAAATCCCTATTCACAAGAAATATAATTATTGTAGCTTTATAGCAGCTCCTTGATAACAATGAACCTTCAAGGTTTATCTTTATTTGACCTGACTCTATTTCTTCAGTGGATATGGTTGATTCTCCTGGGAAATTTCTATAAATGACAAGCAGCCATCGTTTAAAACTGTAGATATCTGGGGTCTAGACAATAGTGTCATAAACAAGAAATTGATGAAAATACTTAAAAGGAAAAGCTGGAGAATCAGAAGGATTTATGAAACTTTAGAAAGCTTTAACATACTCATTCTAGGAATGTAAGCAAGCACACACACACACGCACACACACTCACTCTTGCTGTTGTGTAGATGAAAGCCAGGAAAAGAATAACTATGACTATCTTTAATCTCTAAGTGACCCTGAAAGCCAGGCATGGTGGCTCGTACCTGTAAGCTTCAGCCTATGAAGCGGCCGGGGCTAGGGATCGTGGTTCGAGTCCTGCCTGGGGCCTGTAGCGAGACCTAGTCCCAAAAAAATAGCTGGGCGTGGTGGCGCGTGCCTGTAATCCCAGCTACCTAGGAGCTGAGGCTGGGGGTTGCTTGAGTCTGTGGTACCCCGGGCAACGTGAGCCTGCGGTTCCACGGGCAAAAATAGAGAGACTTAATCTCCAAAAAAAAATAAATAAACAAAAAAAAGGAAATCTCTAAGTGACCCTGAGATTCTGCACAAACAGGAAATGAAGGCTAAGACAAAGACCTAAACTGCTAGAAAGTGGACAGTGGTCTTCAGCAGGAATGCACAGTACCTTGACAAAAGCAAAGAGACTTCTTGATTCATGGAATTTAAGCAAATCCCCTGTCTAGCCACCTCTGATAAGAAAAAAAAACCCTCTGCTTTTGGACTCACATGCATGCGGCAATGGGTTAAAGAATCTGTTTCAGAGAGACAGATGCAACAGGGTACTGTTGGCCTAAGAATCACTCAACAAACTCATTTGCTTTCACATCATATTCTTCAGACAAATTTCAGATTACACTCTGTTTTACAGTAACAGGCACCACATATCGAGTGAGCACTGCTTGGAAGCATTCTACCTCAATGCTGATGCCTCAGAGCCAGTCGGCAATGACCTCATACTCTGAGGAGGAATTTGAGGAAGTTTATTGTTGGATCAAGATCCTACTGATGCTCTGTGAATAAGCAAGGGTACAGTGGCCACGCCCACTTAGCAATGTAGTTTAAAATATGCTCTGGTTGTAAAGTAACATGTGACAGCTTGGTTGCTGTGCCTCCTCTCTGGAAGGGCCAAATCAAAGCTGATCAAGCTGAGTCAGACTTAGTACCTAGCAAGTAACCGTGATGAGACCCATCTTTGCAGAAGTCGTGCAGCAAATAAATACGGCTTGCTTCTTTTAAACACTGAGATCATTACTGGAAATTCTTTGAAAATAATCATTTCTATAGTATAATGAATTTACTGGAGAACAAGTGGGACATTATGCTCCGTTTCAAAATGTACAAAAGGTTGATATTATTTGTAGGCGATTGATAGTGTGGGTTTTTATGGAGAGGTGGTTGTTTTTGTTTTTATGAGCACAAAGAATTTTTTGTTTTTGCTTCCTTATAATGTCATATAATTTGAACCGTACTGTAGATAGTCTTTCAAACTGACTTCTTTCTCTGAGTGATGGGCATTTAATATTCATCCATGTCCCCTCATGGCTTAATAGCTCATTTTATTTTTTAAAATTTGTATTGATATATTATGTAATGGATATATTTGTAATGGATATATTATTATATCCATTCATATATATATATATATATATATATATATAGTCCAACCACCATGTCACCAGCGAACAGTCATCCTGATTCCTTGTGTTTATCCCAACCTGATTTCCCCTCCTTCCCACCCCCTCCCGTGTTGTATGATTTAGTTCTATTTGCAGTTTGTTAAACATTTTCTTGTACCTTTCTTCGTTTTTCCTAGATTCCACATATAAGTGAAACCATCCAGTATTTACATTTTTCTTTCTGGTTTATTTTAAAAATAAAAATTTTTGAGTAATACAAGAGATCATGGTGGTTGTTCGTAGGTACATATGTTGGGGAACCTACGGGGCATACAATGACATAAGAAAAAGAATCAATAAAAATGTCCAGTAGTAGCTGAAAGAAGGTGAGAGATCATGAAAATAACAACATCAAAAAATGTTGAGTGAAAGTCCATTCTATGTGTGCAGGAAGTTTGTTGTC
>PVHY01003194.1:0-42419 GCA_004024945.1 Uropsilus gracilis
CTATAGGAATAATCTAAATGCCCATCAATGGATTAACTGATACTGAAAATGTAGATATATGCATCAACTCTGTATTTACATCTATATATACACACATATTTTTCAGCCAAAAAAAAGTAAGAAATCTTGCATTTGCCACTACATGGATGAAATGGGAAGATATTATGTTAACTGAAGTAAGTCAGGACCAGAAAGACAAATACTGTATCATCTAATTTTTATGTGGAATCAAAAAAGTTGAATTCACAGAAGCAGAGAGAAGAGTGGTTGCCAGGGGTTAGGGGAGGTAGGGAGAACTGGTTGAAGGATAAGAACTTCTAGTTAGAAGATGAATAAGAACCGGTGTTCTAATTATATAGGCAGGTGACTATGACTAATAAATAATATTGTATTCGACACTTGCAACTTGTTAATAGAGTAGATCCTAAGTGTGTTTTATGACACACCCAAAGAAGGTAACTATGTGAGGTGATGGATGTGTTAACCAGCTTGATTATGGTAATAACTGAAATATATACATATATCAAATCATTGTGTTACACATCTTAAATATGTATGATTTCTAGGTGTCAGTTAAACTAATCTAGGTTTCAATTAAACTAATAACTCAAGAAGGCTAGAAAAAGTAAAATTAAATAACATGCAAAAAAATTTTAATTACTTTCAACTTTCCTGTTTCTTTATGATTTTAGGTATCCTATACTGATACAGTTGGTTGCTGTTTTTCTGTTGGTCTGTTTTTCAGTATGAAATATTTGTCTTTTAGTTGATGTGTTACTCAGAAAATGTTTATTTTCTCTCCAGATTCTCTTCTCAAAAATCTTTCTACCCTTGTCAATCTACCCTATACTATCTGTTAGTTTTCCAGGATCAATATCTTCTGATTGTGTCTAGTCAATGGGGAGCCCAGCAAGAGGCATAAGAAGGAGAAAGTATTGACATGAGCAAGTTGTATATGGTTGAAGAACACTATTCTTCCAAAATAATTCTTGCCTCACCTTTGCTGCCCCCTCCCACTTCCGGTTCTCACTTCTCCCTTCTTTCCTTCAGGCCTAGAAGTAATAATTCAATTGCTACTAGCTCCAAGCTGCTGCTCCACTCTCTGTAAATTTCTGTTTCATAAATAAAACATTTTCAGAGTTTGCTCATTTGAGAGTTGCATCTACTTTGTTGCAGTTCTGCTTAATAAAACCTTAAACAGGAATATTTCATTAACATTTAGTGAAATTAATGGTACGTTTTAACTTAAGTCCTCATCTTATTGTTTTCTAATTTTCACAGTTTCTCTATGTTCTTTTTACTTTCCCTTCTTGCTTTTGAATTCATTTAGTATTTTAAATTTTATAAATTTGTTTAATGTATTTCATTTCCCCACTAGCTCCATACCCAAAAGTCTTGGAAGCAATATTTTTTTAACCATTCTTTTAAAGATTACTTAGGAGATTAGGTACTTTTACCCACTTCCTGGAGGGTGGTGAGATACCATAGATCCTGCTCCTGATTCATTTGGCATTTTTTTTGTTATTTCACCCAAGAGTCAGTGACCACCAATTTCATTTTCAATTCTGTTTCATCTTTTTGATTGAAATGAATTCTTTTAAGGATTTCAATCCCCAAAGAGACAATTGCCCAGGGCAGGAGACATACGTAGAATGTTATACTCCAATCCCTGTTGCCTATGCCTAGAGTGTTGCCAAAAATACTTCTTAGTCTTCCTTTTGTAATTGTCAAAAGCTCTCAAAAGAAAAGTAGTCATAAATGCATGCAGAGTCTACCTCCCTGTTGCCAGGAAATTCTTTGCTGTGTTATATTTTTCTAGTACATTAAAAGAAGTTATAATCCATCTTTTATAATTTACCTTGGGAGGAAATCAGCTTCCCACATCTGAAAGCAGTTCTTTTTTCATCATAACTTGGCCAAACCAACATGACATCCTGATCGCTTGCCCTCTATGTCAGATGGAGACCAGTTTCCAGGGATAGATAGCTGGGCTCCCCAGGGAGACAGAGCCATCAAGACAGGATCTGAGGAAGAAGACTACGAATACAGATGGAAGACCCATCAGGAAATAAAAATTTGCCATTCTCTGACCACCCCAGGCCCAAAGGTGCTAGGAAAAGAGGTGAAGGATATTAGCATGACACAAGTCAATGTTCCATGACTTTCCACATGGTCCCACCACATGGGCTACCCTTTTGTGGGCAAAGTCACTCAAAAAGAAACATGCCTTTTTGTGACTCTGCATAATCATAACTAAGAACTGGGGAGCTCATTAATAATGATAGATGTTTTAAAAGACTGCACCCAATGTTACCTTGTTGATAAAACTTTTTACCCCATCTTTGGGTCTGGCTACCACAAGGTGTTCTACTTTTCTGTCTTCTTTAGTTCTGATCTTTGATTTTATTTTTTTTAAAAATAAACTTGCCTCTCTCAACCACATGCATCTAAGGACCATTGTGCAGTTTTGGGGGCTAGAGACTGAACTGATTGATAAGATAATCAGAGTGGGTCCATTGTATGCTCAGTCACTTTTGTTTATTTTGTCTTTTTAGAAGTGAATCTGTTCTTGCTTCTTTTTAAATTAGTGTGGTCTTGCTACTGCTTGCACAAACTGGGAGAAACCTGAAGAGTGGCTGGATTTAAAGGGCCAGCTGCTCATCAGTTTGTCCCAGCCTGCGTGAGCAGTAGCAAGTCCACATTATCTTTAAAAAGGGCAAGAACAGATTTACTCATTAAAAGAAGAAAAAATTAAAGCAAGTGTTCAAATACCACATTTTTAATTCAGCTTAAACAGGTCACAAGTTTCTCCAGCATGCTTCCCTGGGCTCCTCACCAGCCTGGACAATGGAAGCCCACAGCATGGCATCCTTCTCTGCCCTGCTGCCACATATGGCATCAACAGCTCTGAGGCCTCCAGCCTCTTTGCTGCTCCTCTGCTCTCTCTCTTCTCCAACTTTCTCTCCCTCACTCTCCAGTCACACTCTTCCTTAAATTCCCTGTCTCTGTTCCTTTCATGAGAAACCTTGGCTTCCCTTGTCCAACTATCTGCATACCAGGGCACAATGGGTGCTGTTTTAATGTAGCATTACCATGCTGGGGCCATGGCCCCCAACTTCATCACAGCACCCTTGTCATAACCTGGTAAGGAAAATTTGGGGGAACTCTGTATCATCCTGCACCATTTCCCATTTCAAGATGAAGAGTCAAGTAGAATAACCCCAAGTTCAATCAAATTCAAAGGGAAAAAACTTCAACTTTCCCATCAGAAATAAGATGAACTTAATTTTCTTTTCTTTACATCAACCTTATAGCAAAAATAATTTTGTAATCATGTAGAGGAACTTTGATTCTATCTGGAAACTTGAATATCCATAGGAGAATTTGGTTAAGTTGATAGGGGGACTGTGGTGAAGTTGGGGGCTGTGGACTTCAGTATGATGGTGCTGCTTTGGAATGGTAACTGTGGTGTACTGGTGGGCAGAGACTTGGAGAAGGGAAGCTGAACCTTCTTGTGATGGGATCAGTAAGGATTTAAGGAAAAGACAGACAGAAGGCATGGAGAGACGGCACAGATGAACAGGGAGGCTGGAGGCCTTCAAGTTTCCTCAGCCATGTGTGGCTGCAGGGCCCTAGCCTGGACCAATGAGGAACCCAGGGAAGCATGTTGGAGAAACTTGTAACTTAGGTAGGCTGATCTGGAAATTTGGTAATTGAAAACTTGTAATTGAAAACTGCGAAGCTTGGAAGTCATCTGGAGAACAGAAAAGAATTCGCCGTGTAACTGTTTTTAATCATGAGAAGTCTGAAGTGGTTGCTGCAGTTGTATGAAATAAGTCTTGCTGATTGGGGGCCACTTTAGAGTTGAAGCTGAAAGAATGCTGTAGCTGTCCCTTTTGGAGAAGAAGACGTCATCCAGGTTTCCTCGTTGGATTTGAATCTCCTGCTTTTGAAGAAGGTTCAACGGCGCCATCTTGTCTTCTTCTGACTTGAAATGAATAGCTGTACCTTTGAAAGAAGGAGTGATGGTGCCATCTTGTTTCCTTTATCTGGCTTGAAGGTGAGATGGCTGCCATTTTGTGGATGCAGATGGAGCAGCCATGTACAGTTTTTGGATGAGAGACTGAACTGGTGGGTAAGATAATCAAAAGGGGTCCCTTGTACCTTCAGCAACTCTTATTTATTTTGTCTTTTAATGAGTAAATCTGTTTTTGCCATCTTTTAATGTTAGTGTGGTCTTGATATTGCTTGTGTGGGCTGGGACAAATCTGGTGTGTGGCTGGCTTTAAGGGGCCAGCTGCTACTGTTTCTAAGTTTAGTTTAGCATCCCATTTTGCTTATTTTCCTACCAGATATTGAAGTGACTTAAGGAAATTAGTTAAATGCAGTTTTTAAATGACACAGGATCAAATCTTGGGAATGCCACTGATAACAGGACAATTAGAACAGTAAAAGACCTAAAAGAAATTATTTCAAGATGTATGGTCATACAAAGTCATCTAAGCTTAGGATAATGTCATCTTCTAGTAAGGGATGGAAGAGAGAAAAAGTCAAAAAGATCTTTGCACTACCCACTGCTAACTATCTTTTGTTATTGGAAGCATGTGAATAGCATTATACCTTAGGAGACCACCTCTTAAGAGATTTGTGCTTTTGTGTGACAAGTTCTGGGATTCTCATTGTTAAGTCTGACTCACAGTGGCTTGTTTACCACTAGCTGTGCCCAACAGCTGTTTGGACAAGTCAAGATCTATAGATAAAAAGAGAGGAGTACTTTATGAGAAGAGTACATTTGCAATGAGGACATGCTTCCACGAAGATCTGAGACCTCTAGATTCCCTTTTGGAGTGGGCAATTGACATTTTGCTTTTGAAGGTTTGTACTGTTAGAAAACAATATTCATTCAAAGAAATTTGAAGGTCTAGTGGGCTTTATTCAGTGATTCATGAATGAAGCAGCCTCCTATCTAGCAACTGAAGAGTTGTAGGAAATTGAAGGTTTTTAAAGTTACAAAGGGGGTGGGACAAGGTTATTAGCAAAATAAAGGAAAGATTATTTCAGGCAAAGTCACTTTCCCTTAGGGGACATTTTTGGGTCTTATTATGCAGATTACCTCACTAGAGCTGACCAGGAAATTGCATATTGATTGCTTGAAATTCCACTTTTTGGAGGAGCTGTAACTGCAGTTAGGGTTCAAGGACCCAGTGACAGAGATTTTGTAGTTAGAAAAAAAAAATGTGGCAAGGATGCAGCCCTTTCCAAAGAGGTGGGTTTATTATGTTGCAAACAAATCCATATGAAGATGCACAGCATAGAAAAAGTCTTACTTGCAAGTAGTCACTAGATAAAACTTATGCTAATTTCAGTATTGATAGCACATGTCTTATAAAGAGATTGAAATTATAAGCAGGACTGATGAGGGGCACTGCTGCAAAGGGGTACTAATGAGGATAAATAACCCAGAAGAGACATACCCTGAGGGCAAGAGAGTAAAGAAAGGTGTGGGCTGAGACTGCAGAAAAGAATATAAAGGCCTAGAGAGGTGGCAGGAGAAAGGACAGTCTTAGGAACTTTGCCCCAAGATAGATGAGTGGCAATCTGAAGACTGGCACCTCAGGACTTGGTCACTCAGAAGAAGAGGGAAAGTTAAGAGGAAGTGAAGCTGTGACCCCAATATGTGCAGTGTTATTTGTTGGTAAAATTTAGGTATTGCCATTGCCTGTGTCTGAAAAACAGGTTAAGAATGGCCTAAAACCAGACTAGGGTGCTTCCTTCTTTTACCTTGATGTTGTATATCTTAAGAGTGATAGGGTGTGCCCTGGGGTTATTGTTCCAAGGCCCAGATGGGAAAGGGAAAATGGACAACCAGAAGAGAGAGTGATTTTGAATTGGAGCCTCAGTTTTCATGAGGGGAGGGGAAGCAAGAAAAAGGATAAAAGGAGAAAGGAGCTGGGACAAGGGATATATAAGACTTTTGGGAAGGAGAGCTGAGTGGAGATCTGGAAGATTGGCATCAGGCATGGAGGTTTTGGCTTCAGGAGGAAGAGGACCCAGGAACTTAGTCTTTTGGGGCTCCCCTGGTATTTGATCCCCCAAGGATTGGGAGCTGTGTGAAGGTGGAGGAGAGGCAACGTTGATGACATGCTGAGCCACTGTGCAACTGAGATAAACCTGAACTGACCCTTGTGTTGGTGTGTTAGGGGACTGTGGTCCCCAACTGGTGCTGATATATTAAAATAGCTATTGTTAGCACTGGTGGGTGGAGATTTGGAGAAGGGAAGTAAAGCCTTCTCTTAAGAAAAGAGGATTAAAGGATCAGGGAGGGGAACAGGGAAAAAGACAGGGAAAGGGATGGTAGAGAACAGAACGGAAGAGGACAGAGAGGAGAATGGAGAAGTAAGGAGCAGAAAGGAGCAGCAAGGAGGCTGGAGGCCTCAGAGCTGCTGCTGCCATGTGTGGCAGCAAGGAGAGAAGGAAACCAAGCTGTGGGCTTCCATTTCCAGGCCACCTGGGCTGGTGAGGAGCCTTGGGAAACATGTTGGAGAAACTTGTGACCTGTGTGAGCTGTCTTGGAAACATGGTACTTGAAAACTTGGTATAATTTTGAACCCCAAAACTTGGAAGTCTTCTGGAGAACTGAGGAGAATTTGCTGTGTTGTTCGACGTGAGATGTCTGAAGCACTTGCTGTGTTGGTGAATTTTGCTGATGCCGGGGGCCACTTTGGAGTTGAAGCTGAAAGAATGCCAGAGCAGTGTCTTTTGGAGAATTGATAACGCCTTCCTGGTCTTCCTCATTGGATTTGAATCTCCTGCTTTCGGAGAAAGATTGATGATGCCATCTTGGCTTCTTCTGGGTTGGAGGGCATGGGGCTATTCTGAAAAAGAAGGGTGATGCCATCTTAACTCCTTTATCTGACTTAAGGTGGGGCAGTAGCCATTTTGTGGACATACATGGTTGCTGAAGCCATGTGTGCTTTGGATTAGAGACTGGACTGTGTGGTAAGATTACTAAAGGGGTTCCCTGTACCCCTCCGTGACTCTTGTCTCATTTGTCTTTTACTACGTAAATTTGTTTTTGCCTCCCTCTTAAGGTTTATGTGATCTTACTACTGCATGCGTGGGCTGGGAAGAACCTGGTGTGTGTCTGGCTTTAAAGGACCAGCTGCCCACCCACCCCCTTGCAAGTTTGGTTATTTGTTTTGCCCCCTGATATTGATAGGGTGTGCTCTCCCCCCCTCCCCCGCCCCATTGTCTCCTGTTTAAGATTGCAGATTTCAAGGACAGATGCTAAAATGTGAGAATGACCTTAGTTGGAATTTCCCTTCAGGGAGAGGCAGGGGGAGAAAGAAGTGAATGGTCATGGTGAAACAGGTTTCCTGGAAGGTGGGAAATCAGGATATATAAAGGGTGTGGAAACAAAGAGAAAGATTTCAGATTTGATTTGGATTGGAATTCTGATTCAGAGGCAATATGGAGATCTGATAGAGAGAGAGAGATATGGGAATCGGCCATCTTGTAAAGATGTGAGCCATGTGGACATGGCCAGGCCTGGGGGCCTATAACCTTTGGCTGGCCCAGGCTGGCAGCATGTATGCTGAATGCAGTTAAGGAGTTTGCAGATTTGAACTCCGTGTTGGAGTTTGTTTTGCTGAGTTTAACTTGTGTCTGCGAGAGGCCGTGCAAGACAGGCCTGAAAAGAAAACGAACTTGGCTGGGTCCGGTACCATGAAGTTCCTGCTACCTGAAGATGACAAGGAGAAGGCAGCATAGAAGACAAGGAGGAGCACTCCAAAGAGGCGCCCCAAAGAAGGATGTTTTTGAACACCTGGAGAGGAACTCTGACTGGCTGACTTTGGTGAGATGATCAGGACTGAGAGATTGAGGATTTTTGGGGCAATCTAAGGAAAGGTTTTAGACTGCTTGGAGCCTGCTTCATATAGAGAAGCAGGCCTGTATGTGTTTAGTCAACACATACAGGGTGACCTTCGTGGTCACCCTGTTTCAATATCAGGTGGAATTCACCCAATGCTGACTTGGAGTGATGGAGGACCAAAGGACAAAGATGTAACCTGGTGGTTTCAGTCTGAAGTACACTAATACTTAGGTGTACTCCATGCAGCTCCCCAGGGAGCAGAAGCAGAGGCCTACACTTGTGGGCATATGGACTATTAGACTCTTCTACTTTGTTTTCTCCTATCTGTAAATAAACCTCTGTGCGTACCCTTATCACAAAAGTTTGATCTCTGGGTAACTGCTTGCACAAAGGTGGAAGAACCCTCATTCACAAAAATTGAAAGAAGTTTGATCTCTGGGCAACTGCTTGCACAAAGGTGGAAGAAAACTGGAAATTGCCTATGCTGGAAACTTGGAATCTGGAAGCTTGGAATCTGCATACCTCTGACTAGAGGAGAAACTTGAATTTGTGTGCCTCTCAGAGATGGGGAGTTGAACTTGCTGGAAACTGGAAGTTGTGGCTCCTGGAGACATGGAGGGGTAAGATGCCCTCTTGGACTTGTGCTTCTTTGTTTGGAACAAGGGCCACTTTCAGTTGCAGCAGAGAGAATATCAGGTAGCATAACAAGCAAAATGGGGTGCTTAACAAAACTTACAAATGGGAGCAGCTGGCCCTTTAAATCCAGCCACTTATCATATTCACTCTAGTTCATGCAAGCAATAGCAAGACCACATAAACCTTAACAGGAGGCAAAACCAGATTTACTTATTAAAAGACAAAATTAGACAAGAGTCATTGAAGGGTACTAAGGACTCCCTTGGTAATCTTACCCAGTCCAGTCTCTAGTCCATAAGACTACATGTGGCCTTCAGTCATGTGCTTCCTCAGAATGGTGGCTGTCTCACCTTCAGTCCAGATGAAGGAACCAAGACTGTGCTGTCACTCCTTCTTCCAAAGGCACAGCTATTAACTTCAAGCCACAAGAAACCAAGATGGTGCTGTTGTTCCTTCCAAAGTGGGAGATTCAAATCCAACAAGGAAGCCACAATGCCATCTTCAATTTTTCTCCAAAAGGCACAGCTATGGCATTCTCTCAGCTTCAACTCTAAAGTGGCCCCAAATCAGCAAGACTCACTCGATATAACAGCAGCAACTACTACTTTAGACTTCTCACGATGAAAACAGAAACATAGCAAATTCTCTTCAGTTCTCCAGACAACTTTGCAGTTCAAAGTTAAACCAATTCTCAAGTACCAAATTTCCATGTCAGCTTACACAAGTCACAAGTTTCTCCAACATGATTCCCTGGGCTCCTCAGTGGCTCAGGCTAGGGCCTGAGACCTGCCTGCTCTCACAGCTAGCAGCTGCCAGCTTCTGCTGCTCTATGCTTTCTCTCCCTTATGTCTATTTTCTCCTCCTTAAATCCCCTCTTACTGATCCCATCATGAGAAGGCTTGGCTTCCTTTCTCCAAGTCTCTACCCACCAAGGTACAATGGCTGCTATTCTATTGCATCACCACCACTGCTGGGGGACATGGCCCCCTGACTTCATCACAGCCCTCTTCTCAAAAGGTGTCATTTTGAGTCACATGCATCTTGGGACATGTGACTTTTGTTTAGGACAGTAGCAATCAGACAATAACTAGGGTAAGATAAGAGGCCACTACAGTGACTTCTTGCTTCTTTCCTTGTTTGTAAATAAATCTTGTTTCTGTTTTTCCTGAAACCGGGTTTTGATAGGGATGATGTGGTGAAATTGACTGGGTCTGTGGCCTCCACCTTTGTAATGCTGCATTAGGATTGCACCATTTGCACTGGTGGGTGGAGACACGGAGAAGGGAAGTGGAGATTTCTTGAGAGAGGGACAGAGAGGGGATTTAGGAAGCAGTGTGGCTGGAGAGAAGAGGAGAGAAAGCAGCAGAACAGCAGGGAAGTTGGAGGCCCTGCAGTTGCATCTGCCATGTATGGCGCAGAGCAGGAAAGGAAGCTATGCTATAGGCTTCCATACCCAAGCCTGGGCCAGTCCAGGCCTGGGGAAGCATGCTGGAGAAACTTGTGACTTGTGTAAGCTGACTTGGAAACTTGGTACTTAGAAAGTCACTTTAATTTAGAAACCAAAAAGCTTGGAATTTGTCTGGATACCTGAAGAGAACTTGGAGTGCTGCCATTTTCAGCTAGAGACATCTAAAGTGGTTGCTGTTGCTGTTCTGAGTGAGTCTTGGTGGTTCAGGCAGCTTCAGGGTGGAAGCAGGAAGAATGCATGTGAATGAAGGAATTGCAAGAACACACATGAATGAAAGAATTGCAAGAGACCTCAGGCACCAACAACCATGAGGTTTATTTTATAAGGGAAAACAGAGAGCTTAATGTAGCCACGAGGGGCTATCTTCCTCATCCAGTAAGTGTCCACCTGTTACCACCAGGAGTGCTGGACACTAGTGATGTTCAGGAGTAAAAAGATGTGAGGAAGGAGAGAACAGAAGCCAGGTCAAGTAAAATAAAGGAAAGTTTTT
The DNA here is from genome assembly GCA_004024945.1 of Uropsilus gracilis. Classification (NCBI taxonomy): domain Eukaryota; kingdom Metazoa; phylum Chordata; class Mammalia; order Eulipotyphla; family Talpidae; genus Uropsilus; species Uropsilus gracilis. The sequence continues at coordinate 10,468 of PVHY01003194.1, forward strand.
ATTACTGTGCTTCTGGGCAAGTTTTGCTGACCCTAGAGCAAGGTTAGTTAAGTCACACTTATATTGAGGGGGTGACTGATTTATAGAGGCAGGAACATGGGGCATGGGGCTAGATATGATAAGCAGTATGTTTTTTCTGCTACTGTGGTGGGCAAGGTCTGTGGGCGAGGTTGAAGTTAGTGGGCAATTGGTTATAGCCAGAGGGCGACAGGTTGAGGGATGTCGGTAGGGTTGTTTAGTATCTTTAAGGTTCTCACAAGTGGAGACTCCCAGTACCTTCTAACTGACCTTTCAAGGAGTGGTCACCAGGAGTGCACTGCCAACATACAGTTCTTAGAGATACCAGGCCCAGGGCCTTTGTTGCTCCTCCTGTCAGGCAACATCAGAGACAGGACCAGAGGCCCAGTCTCTGCAAAGGTTTGGACTTCTCTTCCTTGGTGGTCAGCTGCTAGATATAGCTGTTGGTTTCCCTTCCTTCTTCAGAGACCAGGAACAAAGGCCTCCTCTTCTCTTCTGGAGCAAGAACAGTACTCTTGGAGGTGGGAGCACTTCTCTCAGGGGCAGGAATACACACTTCAGAAGCTGGAGCCCATTCTCACTTTTGGAGGCTAGAGCACCCTTTTTTTCAGAGGCTGGAGGTTGGAACCTATGCTCCCTTCAACCCTTGCTTAAAACCATCCTCAGAGTGCCCCACACTAGAGTCCAGTTGGACCATCTTTCACTCCTACAGCTGATTGGACTATTTTAGTGAGACTACCACAGCTGCTGCCGGCTCCTGCCCATATCCGTATTAATCTTGAATTATGAATGTTGGGTTTTCTGAACTCTCTGCCTTTAGATGAGAATGTAGAGAATGTAGAACACATCTGCTGGGGGAACCTAAAATGGAGCAGTCACATAGTTACATGGGCAGACAGCTAGGCAGTTCCTGACAGATATAAACCCCACTGACATGATGCCAGCTCTCTATTACCAGGTACTCACCCAAGACAACCCAAGCATCTGTTCATGCAAAGACTGAAAGAAATGTTGCTTGGTTAGTTTTCTCTCTTCAGGTAAAATGGGGGAAGAACTGACCCTTGCCCCCTGGAGCAGATAGCTTCAGAGGCGGTAGCCACACAGAACACAGATTACTGGATAGCTGATGTTTCTGAATAAAATGGAATGTTAAAACCAAACAAAGATTCATTGGAATACCATAAACCAGATGACCACAAAAAGTTTAAAATGAGTTTTAATGTATATTACCAATATGGAAAAGAATGTAGGCAACACCTGGGAGGACTGTAAGCCAGGTTACTCAACCAATCAGGAAAAAGGTATATACACTGGATACTGGTGTGCTTGGTTATCCGATACCTGAGCACCCACCCTTGCAAGGTCACTAACTTTCTCTTCCTGTTGCTCTCAAAGTCTTTGTGTTCACTCTTGGGATTTAGACAGATGAGTTTACTTCTCACAAAGACTACGTGAATGCCCACAGAAGTTTTATTTGTAATAACCACATGAATGGAACAACCCAAATGACTGACAAGTGAACAGATAATGGTATAGCCACATATGGAACACTAGTTGACAATAAAGAGGAATTAATGATGCCTTGAACTACATCTGTATGTCTCAAAATCACACTGAATGAGAGAAAAGATTAAAAAAAAACCTACAGACTATGTGGTTCCATTTCTATAAAATGCCAAGAAATGTAAAGTAGCCTATACTGAATGAAGTAGATCAGTCATTACCTAGGGGTAGGAGACTTGGGATGAGGAGGGAAACTGGCTCCTGGAAACTTTTGGTGATGATGAATATATTCACATCTGGATTGCAGTGATGATTCCAAGGATGTGTCTTAAAATTCATCAAATTCTGTACTTCAGTTAAGTGCAGATTGTCATATGGCAATTATATCTCAATAAATCTGCTAAAAATGATGACATATGATTGCCTGGGAGCAAGTGTCCATCAAAGACAGACTTTTAGGTTTGTGAATAGTTACAATTAAAGAGCAATAAAGAGAGCATGAAGTTTTAAAAGTTGTAAGATAGCTTGGCCATTTCTGTTACCATGGAATAATTTAAAGAAATGACATTATCAGATTGATAAATTCACTGCTCAGGTTGTGGACTGAGCATATGGTTTTGTGATTGTCATGCTCATAGACTTTATTTTTTGTTTGAGGAAATGGGACAAAGGGGTGTGGAATTGTGCTACACTTGAGAGTGTTGCTCCCACCCTGCACCCTCTCTGAAAGCCACAGAACTGTGGTCAGCATTCAAGGACTGCTTCTAAACTTTGCTTTTGTCTCATGCTTGGTTTGGTTTTTCTCTTTTTCATTATTCTTGTCTGAGATGAAAATTCCTCTGTTTTGTTCTCTTAGACATATCCTTAGTCTGTGGCAAGTGGGTAAGGGGAAGCAGAGGAGGCTCAGAGGAATTTTGAGATAAACTGTGCTTTTTCCATCAACAACACTTCATAACCCATTACTGGTTCTTGAGTAGCACCAGGTTCTTGTCCACCAGGCTCCAAGTGGTAATGGGACCTGTTGTTCAGAATGAACGGGGCAACCGTTACTTGCTTGGCAGTAGATTAGGGTTGCTCAGAGCAAGGGCCAGTCTGCCCAGACACCTCCCTTCCCTGCTGCTTCTTTTAGAGGATCAAATAGGCTATACTCAACAGTCTTTCCTTCGTTCCTTTCTTTGTTCCTTTCTTTGTTCCTTCGTTCCTTCGTTCCTTCGTTCCTTCGTTCCTTTCTTCGTTCGTTCGTTCCTTCCTTCCTTTCTTCCTTCCTTCCTTCCTTTCTTTTCTTTCTTTCTCTCTTCTTGCATTTGATTGGAACCAGAAGGTGGGTTAGCATAATTTGCACAGCAACACATGATGTACACATTCTATGTGGGCATTTCCTCTATGAACTGGAAATAAAGGACCTGACAAGGTTGAGTTGCAGATGGAAGGGTTCCAAAGGGTATGATGTTGTTTGGGTGAGAGTCATCCAACCCATATCAGACACCGAGATCTGGGGCATGTTTGTAACTATAACTAGCACCAATTATCTAACTAATAAAGAACAATCATCATCTTGTGATAACTCAGAGACCAAACCCAAGTAGATGCTAAAACACAAGTAAGTTACATGACATATGGTTCACACTCCAAACACTTACTCCTGCCACTCTCAGCCTTCCTACCATCACACCTGTGTCTGCCAAGGGCATTCATAGTGTGAACCCTTAAAAGTCTTCCAGTTTATTCTTTTTTCTGCTTACATTAACTTATTACTTATAACGAAGATGCACTTGTATTCCATGGAAGGAAGGAAAGGAAGGAAAAACGTAAAGAATTTACAGTTCAGATTCTACCTAGAAATCAGTTTGGTCCATTGCAGGGAATTTGATATATGTACTACAGTGGGGGTACACACACACACACACAGACTGAGAGAGAGAGAGAGAATATAGCATGACTCAACATGTCAGAAATGGGCTCCATCTAGTCTAGTCTGATTGTAGATAGAGGGGAACAGTCATTATTACTCACCTCCTCAAAGTCATGTATCTGAAAAAATGGCAAACCCCAGACAATGAGTCTCCCTCGAGTCTCACTTCCAGGCAACTTTTACTGCCAGTGGCATCGTGGGGAGACAGTGGGTTCCTGGAGAGCATCTTCTCTTCCACCCACATGGGGAGATTGTCCTCTGAGATGTAGCAATGCTTCCAGGAGGCAACTTGTGAAGTACCAAGGGTGAAATAGTGAGGAATAAGAGATTGCAGAAATAAGCTCTGGAGAGGTGATGATATTCTTCCACCAAGTCATAATATTTGAAGGGCTTCAGTTTTATTTGAAAGTATGTCTGAAGGTAAAGAACACTATGTTGAAAATTCCATGGACTTGTTCCAAAAAATCACCAGCGGTCCCTTGAAAAATGAAAGTATGACCAAGTCATATTGCAAACAAAATGCCTCCTAGCTAGTGTGTATGTCGGTGGAGTTTTCTCTTTGCCCACAATCAACTGAACATTCTAATGCTCTCAATTTGATAATGGAGAAACAGTTCATAACTGCAGTGGATATAGAGCAGTCAAGTATTTTAATAATTGCAGGGCACTTTTCTAAATATGCTCACTTAACATGAGGAATTGGGGCTGGAGGAAGATAAAACTGTGTGCTTGATTAGCAAGAGTCATGGCTAGGTCCCAGGGGGTCCTCAGTTTGTCACATGGGGGCACAGCTCATTGTTTCTCAAACTGTAATATGCTTAAGAACCATTTGGTGATGTGGTCAAATACAGGTTTTGATTCATCACATTGAGGTGTGACCTGGGATTCTACAACTCTTGTGCTCCAGGGAGATGCATTACCTGCCCAGACGACTCACACCTGGATGCTCACTGGCTTCTGGGGACCTTTAACGGTCTCCGTTCCTGGGCCACTCAGAGGTTTTGATTCATTCACCTGAGATGTGGCCAGGCCATGGTTTTGTTAAACTCCTCATATCATTCTAATAAGTAAGAAAGTTTGAGAAACTTGACCATAGAATTTTTAATGATAAATAATTATTTATGAGGAGGATGGCCTTTGGCCATTCTCTGATTTTTAGAGAATCTGCACCCTTCTCACCAGTTGAATTAATTAGAGCTAATTCAGTGAGGTGGTGGTTGGCAAATTAATTATCACAAAGTTCATGAATAGAATGACCCCCATATGGTAAATACAGTTTACAACTTTGAGAGAACAATTATCTCAACAAATCCAATCTCTATAACAAACACTTGTAATCTGATAAAGGTCATAAGTGAAAAGTGTTTAGAAATATGAAAGCAAATGTTTTAAGATTACAGGAAAACTTACTGTTCCTAACCAACAGATTTATTTATTTTTCAGAATTTCTTTTTGAGATCATATTGGTTTACAACAATGTATATACTTTAGAGGTATAGGTTTCCCCCCCATATGTGTGTCACCACATCTCATCTACCATCCAGACACCCAGAGTCCACCATAGTCATTTGGGCCCCAGCCACACTTTAAATACTCACCTTGATGGTGACAAGATAAAAAAATAAGTGGATATTTCAGTTAAATTTAATGGTGACATATATGCAATTTTATGGTGACATATATGTGCAAATATATGCCAACACTGTCTCATGTATCAACATGGCTATTAATTTAGTTCTTTGAATTTCTCATAAGTACTTACATTCAAAGTTTCTTACATTTCACATAAAAAGTTTGTCAAATACATTCTCATGGCTTCAGTTTTTTAAGTTCGGTTTTAATTAGGCCTAAATTCAAGATAATCAGGGATAGCAACAATTCATTTCCATTTGCCTGATCTACTTTTCTCTTCATCACATCCTCTCCTTGAACACAAACTTGCCCTTAATCTTAGTCATGTGAGATTAAGTACTACACTTAAAGACCATTTCTTCTGTTCTCATGTTGCCTGGCCTGAGCTGGGCCTTTCTGTTTGCAGGTCTGTCAGCAGCTAATCAGCAGTAAGCCCAAAGAGCAGAAGGCAAAACCCAAGCTTCTAATTCCAACATTGGCATCACTGACCCATTTTCTGGTGTCTTAATAATCATTTTAAAGGGTTTTTCTCTTGGAAGCTACTGAGACTGTTAAAGTGAACTGATAACATGTTAAAGAGGAAATCATTCAGTGAGTAAAAAGAGCATTGTTTTGAGTTAGAAATAAAGATATCTGCTTGTAAGCAAGAATCTTTGGGAGGTCATTATATTCATTCTTCTACCTTGACTGGAGGACTTTGACTTTGGGAAGCAAATAAAATTTTAGATGCCTATAAGCAATGTCTCTTTGGGGTCAGTAGCTGAAGCTTGGCATGGCTTCATGCATGGAAAGAAACTGCTTATTCAGCAGAACTGGCAGGACTGAGTCATGCCAACAACCAGTTATTGTATCCTTGCTTTGTAACATGGAATATTGATTTAGACAGTCCCTCTAAGGACCTTCTCCTCCCAACTCCTGCTGTGCTGATTGTTTTTAGATCTTGGCAGTGTTAGTCAACTAACAGCATCACAGGAAAAGAACATGCTTCATGAAAGACATGAGGAAGTGATTTCTCTGGAGCATATCTACAACTAACTCCTTTCTCTAGGTACAGAGGTATGGTATGCAGACTGACCCCCTAAAATATCTACATCCTAATCCTCAAAATGTGTGACTCTTCTGTTTGCATGGCAAAAGGTTGCAGAGTGCATTAAGGCTGTCAATCAGTCTGCATTGCAACACAGAGATTATCTTGGGGTAAAAAAAGGTTCAGTGTAATCACAAGGGTGCTTAAATGTGGAAAAAGGAAGTAAACTGAATAACTGAAGAGGCAGAAATATGAAAAGGACTTGTCTTTAAGATTTTTTTTTGTACATGAAACAAAAAGCCACAAGGCAGGAAGATGACAGCCTCTAGAAGGCAGGCAAGGCCAGGAAATGATACTGCCCTAGAGCTTCCAGAAAGGAATCAACCCTGAGAAAACCTTGATTTTGGTCACCAAGACAGAATGATCAGATAATAAATTTTTTCTCCTTAAGCCATTAAGTTGGTGATCATTTGTTATAGAAATGATGGGAAGTTAGTCAGTAGGAAAACAGAATTCTGCTACCTCTTGAAACCCTTCAGCCCACCCCCCATCCCCCAAAATAAGGAAGATCATCTTAAGAAATATTTAGTTGTAGATCATGGAAATCCTCTGTTTTGTGTTTATGCCTACATTTACTATTGCACTTTCTTTTTCACCCTGCTGCCTCTTATGAGATTTCTTCCCTTCACCAAGCACATGCTCCTGCTTCCTCTCCTCCAAGCATTGTTCTCACTCCCCCTCCTCCATGGATATGCTTTTGCTCCCCTTCCTCCATGGATGTGCTCCTGCTCTTCCACCTCCTGCTCCAGGTATGTGCTCCTACTCCCCCTTCCTCCAGGCATGAACTCCTGTTCCCACTCCTCCAGGCAGGTGCTCCTGCTCTTTCCTCCTCCATGTCCATATAAGGTCACCTTCTAAGGTATAGGGGAGTAGGACTTCAACATTTCTTTTAGGGGGAGGCTACAGTTCAACCTAAAACATTATGCCTGGGTTTGAAATATTCTTTAACTATCAACATTTGGCTTCTGGGAGGTTAGCTTTGTGCTTATGTGTAGTATAGAAAGAGAATGGGTCTTTTGACCCTTCTATCTCTACCAAGTAATGGCCACTATGGGCTCAATTTCCTCTAGTGTAACCACAAGTTATGGGGGCGATGGTTTCTGAGCACCTTCCTGCTCTAGCAGACGACATCTTTATGAACAGAGTGAATAGTAACTCACATTTATGAAGCACTCTACAGTTTACTAAGTACTCTCAAGGTATTTAATTCCTCTAAGAACTCTGTGAGCTATCTATTATTATCCTCTCTATTTTAGAGGTGCAGAGAAATAAGTCACTTGTCCACACTTTCTCTGCTGGTAACTGCCATCTCCCGAGACTGAACGTGCAGCTCATCCTTCTGTAACACAGCTTCAATCACTGTGAGGCTAAAACTGTAAAATCTTTCAGGAAGTTAATAGCTGCATTCTGTTACAATAATTAATGCTGTGACTGAACTTTGCTTCAGCGTATAGAACATGGCATTTGCTCCATGGACTGACCCACAAGAACAGTTCAAAATGACACTTTCCTTAATACAGTACTTGCAGAAATTGAAATATCACATACTACTTTTTTAACATACTTTCCAAACACTGTACAAAAGTGAATCACTTAGGGTTATCAGCAATTATCTCCACTATGGATATCATTCCTTAGGGAAGAGAAAAGTTATTAGGGCCAGTGGTTCTAAGTGTTCTGTTAATTTATTTTTGAGGCTTGAGGAATCAACGGGTATATTTCTTTTCTTTTCTTTTTTTTTTTTTTTTGAGACTAGGTCTTGCTATTTTTGCCCATGGAACCACGGGCTCTCATTGCCCGGGGTACCCCAGACTCAAGCAATCCCCAGCCTCAGCTTCCCAGGTAGCTGGGATGACAGGCACGCACCACCACACCCAGCTATTTTTTTGGGACTAGGTCTCACTATGGGCCCCAGGTGGGACTCAAACTGTGATCCCTAGCCCCGGCCGCTTCATAGGCTGAAGCTTACAAGCACGAGCCACCGTGCCCGGCCAACTGGTGTATTTCTACTTAAAAAAAAAAGATTTAAAAAGCTCTTGGAATGATGAGTGTTTGAGAATACTGGTGAGAGGAAAGAGAATAACCAACCCAGAGATGGGTTTTATGAAATCTGCTTTTATTGGTTTTACTGGATACACTTGGAAAAGCAGTAGGCAACCTGCTTTCAGTCAAAGGAAAGCATAACCCTACAAAGTTGCACCTTGGTTGTAAAATCAATGGTGGTCTCCCTCATCAAGTCACTCAGCTCTTGTGAGATGCAAGGTCCCTCCCTTTGGGTGCAAAGTGAGATGCAGACAGAGGGAACACAGGAACTTGTGTCCAGGGTCAGCAGTCACAGAAGGCACAGAAGGTTCCCACAGAGTGAGGGGGGCATGGGAGCCTTTCACTCAGTGTTTGGTAGGGCTTTCAAGAAAGGAGAATGTGCTGTGTGCTTTTTTGTGGGTAAAGAGTGGTGTTTTCATTGTCACAGAGTGCACTTGAGGATGGTAGTAGGGTCTTAGGACAGGGGGGCATATAACTAACATTTCTTGAATTCCTATATTCATCAGGCATTGAGCAGAGACTTTGGTTTATCATAGGAATGAATCTCAGGTCTGATGCTGGGGCTGGAAAGGCTATACCAGGGAACGGCATCTGCTCCCTGACAATAATTACAGGGCCAGATTGTTGTGTATCAGTGACTGGCATGTGGCAGATAGGCAGGCAGACTGGTGAATCCTGGTATAGTTAGGGGATCAAGTTGGAGCGTAGGAGGGTGTAAACTCTCATGCCAAAGGCTAAGAGATTCTTCCCACCTGGATCTTCATGCTGTGGTATGGTCTCTAGATCTAGATTCAGGTGGGAATGCTGGGGGTGGGTGCTCTGTACCTCTGTGTGGGAACATGTGGTGCACCACATCTGTGTATCCCTAGATCTTTGCCACTAAAGAAACTTTAAGTCAATAAGAGTGTCAACAGGCTCTATCACATTACCATTCCATTGTGACTGTCATTCTTCTTTCTGAGTTAATTAATTTAATCTGTGCAAAAATAACCCTACCTACTGTGGTTGGCCAACAGCCAAGGACCACCAGTGGTGTTCCTGCAGGGAACAAAGCCAGATTTATCACTTGCCTGTTGTGAGGGAGCCAGCACACGAAGAGGAAGACAGAGGCATCTGGAAGGGGGCTTTTAGGAAGGGGAAGCCAGCTGCTACATCTTCAGAACATGTGAGTTCCTGGTAGGTCACTGTCCTATTCTGAAACAGGTAGCTCTGATTAAGCTGGTGCTGAAAGAGTTCAAATTGGGATGATTTGTGACAAACATCTTGGTTTTGGTTCAGTGTGGTTGTATTTGTTCTGCAAGTCACGGAACAATTGTTGTGAAATAATGGTTTGTGTTTCAAGCGTCAGTTTCCCTTTCCATGCCTCCACACCAGCAGGCCAGCTCTTCACCATGTCACTCTTTACTCAGATTTGGAGTCCAGCTCTTGCCCAGTGGCACACTAAACATGTGGCATAGCCAGTGGTGTAAGTCAATGGAAAGGTCTTGAGGGGGGTGAGCCCAAAATGGAGGGGACTGTCCCAAGTCCCCCTATTCCACAGGCTCCAGTCAGTCACTGAGGGACTGAGCAGGGCTGAAGCTGGCAAGGGCTGGATGACAGAGCTATTCATGGGGTCTCCCTTAATGCAAAAGGGGACCAGGCTGAAAATGAAAACTGCAACTGTGAGACATCTAGTGAGTTGGCTAAATTCCACTCTCAATAAAGAAGAAAAAGGAACATCAAGCATAAAAGCTAAAAATGTAATGAACATTAGCCTGCCTTTTATGCTAGTAAATTCTTATGCTTTTTTGGTGACAGCCATCTGTGATTCTAACGCTGGGATAGTGGTTCTTCAACAGAGTCCCTGGACAGGGCCTCAGCATCATCGAAGAACTTGCAAGCAATGCAACTTCTCAGGGATCCACTCCTGCTGGGTCAGATATTCAGGAGACAGGGCCTCTAAATCCTTGTTTCAGGTCCTCTGGGTATTCTCACACTGCTCCTGAAGGGGAACTACTGCAGTGGAGGTTGTCTGACAGTCAAGCTGGAGTTCAAGATGCAAAGCTTTTAGCCAAAGTTTTGCTGTTTATGTAAACTGAAATCCCTTCCAATCTGTTCTATAGTCACCCCAATCCAGGTAGGTTCAACATCAGTTCTAGCAGCTAAAGAATGTCAGAGGCCTTATGAGGCATTATGATCACAGCATTTTCAGTAGTGAACAGGGGAAAACAGCTTGCAGGGAAACAGCCACTTGAGTCTCTTTCCTGAGTTCTTTTCCCCCAGGGTGAGCTTCCCTTTTAGCCTCTCTTCCCAGGCCCAGGCATGCCTACTCACACATGCACACACTCATTTGACCAGGTATGTACAATCCTGGGGAGGGTGGAACACCATGGTGCTGGTCATAGAGACTAATGACTGAAGGGTAAAAAAACCCTGATAACTTACCCTCTACCATCCTAACAGACCTAGTGGTCGTCATGGCTGAGAAATGAGCCTATCTTTTCATTTTGGTTAAACGCAGTTTGGTTTTAAAATACCTATTCCTGTGTCTTTGCAAATATGGAAAGACACTGTGTGCAATTAGGAGATGTCATTTTCTAAAATTACAAAACACAATATACTTTTTACTTTCGAGGCACGAGGGACAGAGAAAGGACGCATTCTGGGAAATGAGAGCATGTTAATTTTGTGGCCTGTTGTTTCCTGGTGACAATGTTTTATTTCACAGGCCTTTGCGAGTTTTATTAGGCACAGAACCTTTTTGTGACTGTTTGCTGCCTTGGGAGTTTTAAAAGAACTGATTTTCTGTCAGAAAAGATTGGAATCAATGGCAGACTTCTCTTCGAGATAGTTCCGAAACATTTATTTAAGAGTTTAGCGGCTCGCCTATCCTCATCTGTATTCTGAACACTTGTCCAAGGAAGTAGAATTCATTCATGCCTTCACTCCCTGTGTTATTGACAAAGCACACACTTTATGTGACTCAAAGCCAAGATCCTGTCTTCTGGGAAAATTTCTCTCTAAACTTGTCTGAAAGAATTATTTTATTATACTTTTTTCATGCCAGCTCAATAACACCTGAGTGAGAAATTCTAGGATGAAGGAGAAACAGGGGAAAGGCCTGCACCAGTGACTTGAAAAGGCTGATGGGAAAAAATCAGAGGGGATACTTCCCCCAACTGGCCTCTTTATCAGAATATGGAGGGATGCCCCAACTGTTTTCCAGAATAACAACCTCAATGTTTTGCTCACCCTCATGCTTATTCTCCTATATCCTCAGGAGTATATGCCCGCTTGTGTCTGAGATGGCAGTTACTAGTGAGTTCTCTATGTTCTACATGTCTCCTATCCATACAAACTTAGGATACAGTTTAGGTACAGCAGAGACAAACAATTGTTAATAATAAAATAGAAGTGGTTATGACAACATACTGTAATACAGGTTAGGTGAATATGTCCCTCTCTCTCAGAATACCTTATTGTATGAAATATTTTCAGACTGGAATTGACTGAGGCTACAGAACCCATAGGAAGCAAATCCACAAACAATGGTGGGTGGGTGGGTGGGGTGGGGGTGGGAGGCTATGGATATAGTGGCATTTGAAATGCCTCAATACAGAGTAGGACTTTCTTGCTTAGACTGTTCTTCAACAGATGATAATAACCTTAGCTTCATTTGTTGTGTATTTACTGTATGCCAAGAACTTTATATCATTTCTGGTCCAAAAGGTTATCATGTAGAACAACTATTCCCATGTTCTAGATTGAGAATAAGGGAGTCTTGACAAGGGGAGTGACAGGGTTTCTTTCTGACTCTGCCCTGACACACAGCCCAAGTAGGACACCATCTCCATGTCTGTAGAGGAAAGATGCCTGCAATGCATCCACGGTCACCTAGGGATGGACCACCATGTGCTCACAGATGACAGGACTGGGACATGAAGCTTCTATTTGAGTCCTTGACTCATCAGTGTGGACATTCTTAATGTTGCTTCTTAATTAATTCCTGATAAAGGAATTGACAGTTGATATCAATTCTTAAAGGATTCTTAGAGTCTCTAGAATTCTATTAGAAAAAAATAGAAAAACAATTCATGTTAGAAGTTGAAAAATATGCTTGGATCTAAATATCTGGATTAAAATATTTTTTTTTTGTATTTTAGATCAAAATATGCCCCTGTATTGAACCAGCAAGCTGGACGGGATGAACTGATCAGTGTGAATGTGCTTGCTGTGCATTGGCTATTTACGCTCCTGTCTCCTCCTTCCCATCCCAAATGCATTATGTTGAATCCTGAATCCCCAGGGAGGTGGTGTTAGGAGGTAGGATTTTTGGAAGTAATCGAGTCGTGAGAGGGGAGCCCTCATGAATGGCGTTAGTGCTAACAGAGGTTTCTTTCTCCTGAGCTGTCTTGTGAGGAGGAGGCCACCTGTACATCACAGTCTCCTTCAGATACCACATCTGCTGTCATCTCCGTCTTGTACTTCTCAGCCTTCAGAACAAAACTTTCAGAAGTTTGATTGGTTTTTAAGTCACCCAGTCTGTGTTATTTTTTACAGCAGCACAAGCTGACTAAGATCACACTCATGGGACAAAGGATTTAGAGTCAGAAAAACTCAGGAGGATGGAGAATATGTCTTTGCTGTGTGTGGCTGAGGAGATCAGTCTCTGAGGAAGGGAATTGTTGGGTCACAGATCAGGTGAACCCAAGATGTGCTAACAGCCCCTATTGTTATTTTGAATGAACAAAACTTGGTGAATGAATGAACTAACCCCCACTTTCTCTTAAAAATAGGACTTTTCTTGGACCCTCCATGATATCCCCCACTGAAAATAGGAAATAAGTGTTGGTGTGAAAGTTGCTCTTCCTGTGGAGATGAAGAGACACACTTAGTGTCACAGACAGAGATGGGATGCTGTGTAAATAAGTTCTACTGAGATCACGCAGTAGCTGTTCAATCCAGAACTTTCAAGAACTTCTACTTTCTGTCTGTTCTTCACAGATTTATTGCTTTGTCTGCAAACTGCATAAATGGTTGTTTTGGCCACTAGGTTCTGTGTGCACCAAAATAAATTTCTCTTTTCTGTTGCTAATCTCCCTTGTGTGCATTTACTGTTGGACCAATTGAAAAAATCAGAGGAGATGAGGAGAGGTCCCCCAAACATTCTCCCTACAGTTTTCTGAAGAACATTCCAACCGAAGCAAATTCTAAATGGAACAGGCTGCTAAACATAGCTCCAGCAAATTATCAGGCAGTCTGCTTGTTAAATAATTAAGTGCTATTTAGAAATTAAGCTAAGTAAGTGGCACCAGCTAAAGAACTGGAAGAGTGAGGTAGGATTTACCTTCCTGTGATTAAGAAGTCAGGTGTGCCCTACCCCATGTTTTCACCTGTGCTGATAACTGCCCATCCATAGGAGAAGCTGGGATGAGTTGACCAGACTTGGCAGCCAGTTATGCTGTGTCCTTGATTTCCTCCTGACCTCTACAGACATGTCTCCTTGAGGTTGACCTTCACGAAGATCTTGGTCTTTTCTTTGCATAGTATTGCTTGTTGATACCAGAACACATTGTACTTGGGTCCTGTGGTCTGGGACTGCTCGTCAGGCTATTTGGCTGGAGTGACTCTTGAATGATGACTGTGGCAATGCTCACCTTCTCAGCCTGTACTGGAATCTCCCTTACCTTTTTTTCCTTTTTTTGTTTTTCACAGAATGTCCTTGATGGCCATGAGCTGGCTCAGGCCTAAATCTACTGCAAGCTCTGGTAAGGTCCTGGGTTCCCACGGGAATAGGAACCCAGGGAGGCTTCTCACTCGCACCTGCAAATTAAGGGATTTACATGTCAGAAATGATGAGGAATTGAGAGCAAAGGGTTTGTTGAAGGGGGCATTCAACTCAATCCTGAAAATAATGTCCCCCCCAAAATGCAGATCTGAAGTGGCAGGATCCACTTCAGAAGAAGGGGTACTGACAAGTCATAAGAAGCAGGTCAGGGCTGCAATCTCCACAGCGTACACAATGATTTCTCCCAGCAGTGATGGCTCAGCCACTCTAGGGATGTGGCCCAAGACCCTGACATGCAGAGACTTGTGCTATAACATCTTTCTTCCTCCTTAATTGGTTAACAAGCCAATCAGCCAACCTGAACCAGGGGACAAGCCCGGGAAGACCAGTCCTCTCCCGCTGGCCATGCTTTCCATGCAGGGAGCTCTGAAGACAGCCCCTTGTTAACTACTGCTTAGAAGTTCCTGGAGGCATGTTGATGTTGAAATAGCCCATAGATGAGAGGCACCTTTTGCATCCACACTGAGCCAGAGCAGATGATTTATGAGAAGCTATGCTGAACGCTGTGCTTCAGATAAATGTGGAAAAGCTAAAGGTGACTGAGAGGAACCAAAACTGTAATTTAGATTTAAAGATTATTCTAAAGGAAAAACTTATGTAATGTGAAAAGTATAAATAAATTTTTTGGGGGAATGGTTCAGCAGCAGCAGCAGCAGCAAAGTGAATGTTTAAACCTTAGCTTTGCCACTTACTAAAGGGGTGACTTTGGATACCCCAAAGTGTATCCAAAGGGGTGACTTTCTCTATGGGAAGTCCCTGTTTTATTTTCTGGAGAAAATGCATTTTGGATGCTCAAGATGTAGAGATTTCAGACACAGTAGCACTGGAGCTGTCTATCACTTAGAGTAGGGACTGGTTAGCAGCCTGTTAAATGAAGCTTGTTCCACATTAATTTTTGGGCAGGCTTGGGGTGCCTGGGTTGGTAATATACCCAGTTGTTCCTGAGCAGGGACATGGGAACTCACCAAGGGTCTAGCTTACCCCACTGTAGCATATAGCAGCATAAGCATCAAATGACAAATGACAGGGAGTGTTGCTGACCTGAACAGTGGTCAGGTAGCTCTGTCAAAGTTGGCTGACTCCTGCTGCCTCTCTTGCACAGTGAATACACTTTATACAGCAAACACATTTTACAAGTTTTCAGACAATATCTCATTCACAAATTGATCACAGGAATAAAAGTTCATTTAATTCCACATCCATGCTCCTCTTTTGGGCTGACCTTAGGACCTTTCTTATTGGGAGCACAGAGGAAAAATGCCCAGTTTCCTTTAAGATAATGGTTGGGTCTTTGGGTTTCAAAATTTTTATTCTGTTACCTTCCTTGCCCCATTTCTTAGGTAAGAAAGGCATCACAGGGCTTGCCCAGAATTGGTGGGCTGAGTAAGCTGTCCTTGGAGACATCTGCACGAGCAATGGTGGATTCCAGGGCTGGATCAAGAAAAAGGCAATATGAACTTGCCCTTCTTATTGTGCAAAAGAGTAAGAAAGTCTTCCAAACAGTGATAGGGATACAAAAGAAGACACAGGTGCCAGTCTGAAGGACTCCCACTGGTGAAATTTGGAACAATATAAACATTAAATTGAGTAAAATCAGGATTCGTAAATCCATTATGATTAAACAAACAAGAAGCTAATACTCTTTCTTAACAGTGGAAAGCCAGCTAGTAAATAGAGAAGAAATGAAGATGGTAGGAAAGCACTGGAGGATTAACTGATTAAGTTAAGAATTAACAGTAGATGCTAAAAGTATATGGAAAGTTTGATAGGGGATTGGGCATTTACACAGTCTCAAAAGGATCCCTTCATAAATTCTATTTTAATTAACCCGGAAAAGTAGTTATTAGAAGTGGGAAAACTCAGGGACACCCTTTTCCCTCGAGTGCTCAAAGTTAACAATGATAATAAAGGGACAAAATGACCTCACCACCGGGCTCAGGAGCAACATATCAATTAGGGGAACTAGTCTTCTGTTTGGGGGGATACTTCCATTCACATTAGGTCATACAGCAAGGATGTAGTGATGTAAGACTCCAGTTCACACCTGTCTGACTTCCTTCTCATTCTTGCCTCAGAGGAATGTGACTGACCCATAATTGGAGCCATAGATCAACAGAGAGGAGGGAGTTGGGTTGGCTAGTCCATGGAGCAAGAAGAACTAGGTAGGGTCACTAACATGCCTAGGAGAGAAGGGCAGTCACAGAATAGTCACTGATGGAAAGGAACACTGTGGGATGACTTCTAGGATGAAGATGCCTTCTCCCATGGCATTCATTATCTGATGAGTTTCTTATTTTGGAGGGAAGGCAATAGGAGCATCCCGAAAATTCCTTGCCTCACATTATGCACTGAATTGTAAATGAGGGTTTATATAGGAAGATGCTGTAAGTAACAAGCTTGGCACAGTGTAAGGATGGATAGTTAGTTATATGGTCAACTGCTCATCCATATTTACACTGCAGTATTACAACATGATTTTCACCTTGCAAAACAAATCCATTTGGATAAATCAATATTACTTCCCAATATAGTTCCTAATCTCCATGGAGGGAAAAAGGTACTGAGAACCAGGCAAATCTAATACCCTTCTCACAATAATTGGGCAGAATCATACCCAAGGATAGTCCTTAAAGAAAAGTCTAGTTAATAAATATTTGAGACAATAATCAGAGGATGCTGTTGAAGATTTCACAGCGTCCCCAGAGGGGCGTGTTAATGTCTCCTTAATAGAATGTGACTTTTGCTTCATAGAGAGTTCTTTTTGACTAGAAAGTTTTACATTTTTAGTTGCAAATTAAGTCATTCTTTGCACTTGGGATAAATTCAGCAGAAATGCTTAGAGAAAATAAATGTTCTCTATGCGAGCAGAGCCAATGACTTTACAATTTATTCAAATGCTTGGCACCTGTGGACATTTTTTCCAGCTCCAGGGACACCACATTTATTTCAGGTGGCCACAGAGCAAGGTATTTCACACAGCTGCATTAGCTAACTCAAGACTGGATTTAAAAAAAAATCTTGAATATAAATCTTCCTAATATGTTGTGCATTCATCCTACATTCTTCAGGGAAGTTTGCCTACCATGGTTCTATTTTTTCCCCTTTACTTTTCTTTTTGATGACCTTGGACTCAAATATTATGGTTCACAGGTCACCTAAATGGGGGAGATTTAGTCTGGAGTTGGGGGTTTCAGTTCAGGGTGGAGGTGTGAGTCCAGCTAAGCCCTGGGGAGGAACAGAGAAACCCTGGATGGAGGCCCAGGGCAGATGGGAACAAAGCACAGTGCTGGGGGGAGAAGCCTCGGGCTGAGGGCTGGGCCAACCACCCAGGCAAGACTCATATACAGAGCCCTGCTGCCCTGGCACTGGAGGGCCTTGATTTCTGCTCTGTCCCCCTGGAGAAGAGCTGTTTCTCCTCAATATCATCGTCTTGTTACGGAGACTTCAGCACCATTGAGGATAAATGAAGGCTTGAAGATGCTGATCAAGAACGAACAGAAACAAGTTCAGTGTCAAATGGGCATTAGTGAACACTGCCCTTGGCATTCCCACTGCCTGAGCAATTTCTATACATCCTAGAGTTAGTTCCTGCCTTAACCTTCTCTACCTACCTGGCATTTGGGGGGATGGGTAAAACACTTGCAGGTCCTTAACATGCCCCATGATGCAGATTCTTGCCCCCTCTACCTCATGTTCACAGCTGACAACTATCCCAACTCTCTAACCTGTCACAGTTCTCTGGCATCTGTTCCCCACCTCTCTGGTCCTGCCTTCCACGAACATGAAGAAAATATTTTGAATATTGATTGATGTACTTGTTTCTGCATGTCTTTGTATCTTTACCTTATTCAGGAGACTCCATTGCCTTGGGAGGTGTTGACAAACTTTTTTCTGTAAAGGGACAGTAGTAGTTCATGGGTTCAGCTAAGTGGGCCATCTGATCTCTGTTTCATGTACTCAACCCTGTCATCTTTACATGAAAAATGACTGTAGACAATTCATAAAGGAATGAGTGACCATATTTCCAGAAAGCTTTTGAACATTGAAAATGAATTCCATATAATTTTCATGTATCACAAAATACCATTATTCTTTGGATTTTTTTCAATCATTTCAAACTACTTTAAGAGTATTCTTAGCTTTTGGATGATACAAAAGTACATGATTACAACTGGATTTGGTCCATCAGCCCATAGGCTTAAAAGATGAAGAGGGTATGGACAAGCATGCCAGACACCCAAACCCAGGAATTTAATAATCTCATATAGAGCAGCAGAAGCAGTTCAGTCTCAGAAAGAGCAACGGTCCTGAACATCCAAGAGTCCAGATAACATCAATCACTTAGGTGAACTCTGATGCTACTGAAACCCACATAGACTGTACTTCTGTTTTGCAACCATGCAAATCTGGGTAGGTTCATCATTGGTTCTAGCAGCTAAGGAATGTCAGAGCATTTTTAATCGTGAACAGGGCAAACAGCCAGCCAGGAAACAGCCACTTGAGCCTTCTCCTGGAGTTCTCCTTCCCCAGAGTGATGCAGCCCTTTCTCCTTGCTTACCAGGCCAGGTGTGCCCACTTATGCATGCGCACATCTGTTGTACCAAGTACAGTCACAGGGAGGGCACAATACTACAGGTGCTGGTCATAGAGGCTAATGGTAGAAGGGTATGAAAAACCCTGATAACTCATTTACCCATCAGCTTCTCATTGTCTTTAGGAAGGCAGCCCACCTGCCCCTTACCCAGATGTTCCAACAGGAGTGCTGCCTCTGTGTCTTTAGAGGTTGCTCAGTCACCCCAGTGCCCCATGGTACACAACATCTTCTATAACATCCTAGAACATGTACTAGCCTCCCTTGACAGTTTTGGAGAGCTGCTGTGAGGGGCCCCAAGGCCAATACTTGGTGGGCACATTTACAGCTAACTTTGTCTAAGTTCAAATGACATTGTCAATACTGGCCTTTTCTATTCTTCCCTTTGACTTAACACTGCATTCCTGGCACACATGTTTACTCACCATCTCCTTTAATTTACATTATAGTTTTTGTTCATGCCTGGAATACTTTCTCTCCTCCCCAATATTTCCAATTCTGCTTTCATCCATGTCCTAGACACACTTATTTCCCATGAAACAGTCCTTAAGACTTCAGAGTCTGGCCTGTGATAGCACTTACCGCAGGCGCTGTGCCGGTGGAAATCAACTATCTATTATCTCTCTCTGTCATCTGCCTTTCTGCCTTGAGCTCTTACACAGATCTCTAGACAGTCGTTATGTCTGCATAGCTTCTTCATGAATATTGTCCTCCCCAAGAAATGTAGAGTTTAATTTCTCTCTCCCCTGTTCTGCCATGGGCATGTTCAGTTGTTTCAAAATATATCTTTAATTCATCTGTTCTCTTCATCTTCACTATAATCCAAGCCGCTAAAAACCTCTTTTATGGCCAGTCTCCTTGCCGATCTCCTGCCTCTGCCATCTGCTCTCCTCTGGCAGCCTGAGTAATCTCCTTAATGTATAAAGCAGAACAGATTGATCCGGGTTCTGCCTGCCTCTCCAGCTTCCTCTGGTTTCCCTCCCTTCTCTTGCTCAGTTTGCTCTGACCACACTGATCTCTTTCAGGTCCTCCAACAGGCCAACTTCTTCTACCTTCTGGGGTTATTGCATACATTGCTTGCTCTTCCCAGCTCCAGCACCCATTGTACTTGGTGACTGTGCAAGTCCAGCTTTAGGGAGGCCTTCTCTAGGCAGGTCTCCAGAGTAAATAGCTTCTCTCAGGGACACCTTCCCCAGACTTTGTTTAAAGCCCACCCTCAAGCTTTTTTCTTATGCTCACTTATCAGAAGTTTCTGTTTCAAGACCAACAAATGGCTGAAAAAGATGTGGTATATCTACACAATGGAATAGTATTCATCAATCAAAGAAGACAAACATGTTATTTGCAGCAACATGGTTGGAGCTAGAAGGAATCATGTTAGTGGAAATAAGGCAGAAAGAAAAAGAGAAACATGGGATGGTCTCACTTATATGAGGGTTGCAGGGAAAACAAATGGATAAGAAAAATTTGAAACTGCCAACAGAACTGAAGCATAGAGCAAGAGAGGAGAATGAGAGTAAAACGGGGGGGGGAGGGGAAGGGCACAAGAGATAAAGATGGTTCACGGGTGACAAGGTGATAGGAGAACCTCAGGGTAGACAATGATGTGTTTTATATATATATATACACACATATATATATGTGTGTGTGTATATATATATATACACATATATATGTGTGTGTGTGTGTGTATGTGTGTGTATGTATATGTGCAATCAATAAAAAAAATTAAAAAAAAGAAGTTTCTGCTTCAGTTACCCTAGCTGTACCTGTGTCTAGTGTACATGTGGAAGACATGATGTGTGTGGAAGACATGCTGTGTCCTTCTGACTGGTCATAAACTCTGGTAGAATAGCTCTCTTAAACCTGCTTACCACCATGGACTCTGTGCCTCAGTTGGTGCTCAGAAGAGGAAGAGTTCATCAAACGCTTCTTGACTGAACTGGACAAGAGCCTCCTGAAGGTCAGAAATTGTGCTTTAAACTTCCTGAACCCCTTGCTCTCGCCTAGAACACCAAAGGTATCTTATAGACATTGCCTTCCTGGATTTGTGGTAATGAAATGACACAATTCAAATTCCTTTTTCATAACCTTTGTCTTACACCCCTAATGTTCAAGTCATTTTGCTTCAAAAGCTCTGAAATCTCTGGGAACCTTTACATTGCCTTGCAAAGGAGTCTATTTTATTATCTTATCTTTATTCTAACAGTTGTTATCATGTCCAGTCACTGCTGGGAGAGAACTCTCCCCATCTGTCTCTGTACACAGAGAAGTCTCATCAAATATTTATACCTCTTGGAAGGAAGAATGAATACTTCAGGGAAACATGTAGACCTACTGTGTGCTTTCTAAGACAGGCACCAAAGGACAAACGTTCCTTCCAGGATGGTAGTGCTGAAAGGACTCATTTAGTCAAAATCTTCATCTGGCAGAGAAAGAAAATGTAGCCCAGAGCAGGCATGGTGAGTGGGCTTTTGTCTTTGGTGTCTGCTCTGGTTCCCAGGCTTCAATCTACTGCATTTCTATTTCCCAGAAGCAGGAGCCTCTCCATGCCACTCAGCTCCATGGGCATTGCACCTGATGACCACTCAAGCCCAGCTTTAAGTCTTTGCCTCTCCTCTTTGACTTGGCAGTGTTCAGCATTTCCAGTTTCACCCTCGGCGTTTCCTATAGGTAGATGATATGCTCTTGCTATGTGGTTTTCTTACCTTTAGGACCTTGGAGGAGGTCCTTTGTGAGACAGACAGCAGGTCACAGAATGACCTGTCCCTTAAGAGTGTCACTTAGGAAGTTGTTGTCTTTCAACTCCAGTCTCTATCATAAAATTTGCTTTGCAATGTGTCCAATGGATGGAGCCACAGCCCTGTTCCGCAAGCTGACTCCTCACCAATCTCTGTCCATTTAGAGCACTAGAGAAAGAAGGGGACTGGAGGAGGATCAGGACCAGTAATTCACAGCTGTGTCCCTTTTGACTCCTTCCTATCTCTGAGGATAACTCTTGAGTGTGTCCTCATCCTGCAGAAGCAAACCCTTCTGGGACAACACTGAAGTCATTTGGGACTTTCCCCAGCACTGTGCAATTACTGTCACCCCTCCACCAACCAAAATACTGGTGGCAGATGAGTAGCACTGAACTCCCTCCCTCACCCCTACAGCTGAGAGTTCACATCATAGACCCCACTCTCATGATTTTAAGTTTGAAGAGTTGCAGCTTCCTGTTTCTGCTTGCAGCCCAAGGTGGTGTCAATGTTTGCATATTTGCATCCGCAAATCCTATAAAATTATTTTTCTATTTTGGTTGGCTAGTTAATTCCTCATGTTTAGTTCTCTTTGTTCAAAGGAGTGGTGTGACTCTCCTTATAGCACAAGTGTTCAGTATTTCCATCCATCCATCCATCCATCCATCCATCCATCCATCCATCCATCCATCCATCCATCCATCCATCCATCCATCCATCCATCCATCCCTGTATGCCTGTCTACCTACCTACTCGCCTACCTATAGTCTCTATGTTTCCATTTCTCTAACTTAAGAAAATGAATTTAGAATAATATTTGTCAATGCCGGTGTGTTGCTTTAAGGCTGACAATTTTTTGCAGATTAAACA
The DNA here is from genome assembly GCA_004024945.1 of Uropsilus gracilis. Classification (NCBI taxonomy): domain Eukaryota; kingdom Metazoa; phylum Chordata; class Mammalia; order Eulipotyphla; family Talpidae; genus Uropsilus; species Uropsilus gracilis. The sequence goes on from PVHY01003194.1 coordinate 32,689, forward strand.
TCATAAAAAGCCCCAACAACGCCATATAGACCATTTCTATGAATATGAAAACCTACATTTCAGACATTCTTTGAGATTGTTCAATACAGAATTAATATGAGAAAGGAAAACTCCAGTTACAAATTTGATGTCCCTAGATGAGACTGTGACATTGGAGGAATAATGAGCACTTGACTCAGCTCTGTGGGACAGAAATGATGGGCAGGAACTCTTGTTCTTGCTGTTTGAAATGTGTTCTGAGGGAGATGATGAAACAGTCTCAAATAGAAGGGGAGAAGGGACCCTGGAGTTGGGGTAACAGTGTCTCAGGGCAGTTCCTAAGTCATGGTAGTGTTCCAGATTGGGGCCATATAACTGTATACTTCACAAAGGTCTCGTGCAAGAAGAGCTGGCTGCACACAGTGAAAACAACAACCAACACTCTTCAACTGCATGATTACCTGTCAGGCGGCACTGACATAAGTGGTGGTTCCCAAAGCAAAGGACAGGAGAGTCCTAACCATTGCAGCTGGTAGGACCTCGGAATGTGAAGGGCGGGGAAGGAGATGACCAGGGCAAGGGAAGTGAGGTTATGAAAACAAGCCAAGGAAACGCCTCCCTAAGAATTTGCAATCAATAGTTTGCACAATTTTCTCAATGTGGTATGAGTGGCTGTGGATGGTTAACAAGGCTTCAAAGAACTTGCACCTGATGGGAGGATCTAATCATGCCGAGTCATGAGAGATGAGCCAGCAACTACCCTGGGCAGACAGGAAGCCCCTTCCACATATGCTAGTGAGTCCAGAGGGCACATTTTTGAGACCTGCAACGCCCAGAATACAGAAGTTACTGTTTGAGTTAGCTTAAGGGGAAGCAAGTTTCAATTGAAAAGATTGTGGAATTATACAGGCATGTGCTTCTTTGACTTTTAATGATGGCACAGCTCAAGCTGGTGGAACCAGGACTTGCCTAAAGTTAGAAATCTGAGTTTTAAATTCTAGTTCTCACCCATCTAGCCTGTCCTGAAACTGTCCAGGGGTATCTGCATTTCTGTATGGTCACTCCTGCTCCACTTGGAAAGTCTCATCCAGAGGTATCCCTGCACCCTTCTGCCTGTGCAAATCTGTGACTATTGGAGTATCCGTTTCTTTGTTTTCTTGTTACAGTGTATTGCCAACATTGTCTATTTTTTAAACTTTAAATAGCTGTGGTTTTGTCTTATAAAAGAATAAAGAATGAGAGGGTGAGAACAAGGTTGTGTGAATGGAAGAGGGCAAGGTGGCTCTTGTGAATGAGAAGTAGAAGAAAGAAGAGGACAAATAAATGGTTGTACCCAAATAGAAATACCAATCATCTAAACTTTATTGGTGTCATAAAATAACATAGTGAAGGATGAGACTGGTCAGATGACAAAAGGAGAAAAGGAGCTAAGGGAGGGCCATTATTATTTCATCTGGGAACATGAAAGGAGATAGAAGGAAAAAACTCCAGCTCACACAGCATTATTACCGCCTATCATCCTCACCCATGTGTTAGTCCCAGGAGCCAAGCTGCTGTAACAGAAAACCCTTTTTTTTTTGCTCTCAGATACCTGGTATATTTGAGAGAGGTCAAGGAGCCCAGGTTCATGAGACTGTACAGACTAGTGGTCGCCTTCTCTCTTGTGCTCTACACTTCCTGAAATGTTGTATTCACCTGCCCGACCAAAGCTGGGTCATCACATCCCAGTCCTTTGAAGGGGGTCAGTTTCAGTCCTTGGAAGGGGGTCCATGTTTCACAGGTGAGAATTCATAACATAGCTAGGGAAGGTAGCCTGTGCTAGCCAAGTTTCCTTGATAACTAAAAGAAACTGGAGGTGATTTTGGGGAGGCCAACTGGTCTCTGCTCCAGTTCAGTGCTCCTTGTTCTTAGTCATGATCTGTGACCCATGGCAGACACTCATTCATGCTATGGAAACAAGAAGTCTAGTTGTGGTAAAAACAGCCTTAGGAGGTGATAAGCACACATTACCATCACAAAATTAAAAAAACTGTCATATGTACTCATAGGTACAAGGCGCCAGTGCCTGGTGTACTGCAAGTCCACACACAGGGCAGGTTCTTTATTGATTCAAGCAGACAGATGAGAGTCCTGGAGCGCCTGGTATAGTTTACAGCTTCTGTGCTCTCAGGGAACCAGGTACACAAGCACACCAAGCAGGGAGGCTGGGTCAATTATATGTCAAGTAGGCAGGCGGGCAAGGCAGGGGGAGCTGGGAGGTAAACAGGCAATCAAATCTTCCAACCCCTGAGGAATCTTTATGTCTTCGCTTCTCCATGTTCTCTTCTCCTGTTCTCCTTGTGTTCTCTCTCTGCCCCAGGGTGACTCTGTTCCTTTATCCTCACCTCCCAGGCCTAACTGTGTTCAATCATGGGGAGAACGCAATACCACTGGTGCTTGTCATGGGGCCTAATGGTGGAAAGGCATGGAAAACCCTGATAATGCACTTACTGTACACCTGGGCTCAGTGCTGGCTACACGTAGAGTGCTGCAGTCGCCCACTGCACTAACCACACTGGCCCATGGGCAACTGTCAGGGAACCATCCCATCCTCATCACCAATTGTGAGCATCAGGCTTACCTATCTGGGTAGGGTCTTTATTGATTTTAGCAGTTACGTAGACACATAGGGCAGGGCAGGGCAGGGGCAGGGGCAAGGGCAGGGATAGAGGCAGGGCTAGGGCTGGGAGAACTGGGAGGCCGGTGAACCCTCCAGACTCACTGGAATCTTCACTTTCTTTCTCTGGCCTCTCATGCTCATGTGTGCTCTCTACCCCCCTTTATTCACTTTGCTAGGTCCAGCTGTGCACGCTTACACTTGAGTGCACCCACCGGGCCACTCATGGGACACAATACCCCAGGTACTGGTTACAAGCTAATGGAGGAGAAAGCCTGACTAAACTCACTTACCCTACAGCCACACACTGCCAACATTTCCATTTTGCATCAGCAAATAAAGCCAAGCGGCAGTGATGAGATTGGCGCCTGGGCCCCAGGTACAATGATGTGCTACCATCTGGGTCACTTCCTTCGTGGCTGCTGAAGGCCTCCTGGGTGTGGTTGGCCAGCACCGGGTCCTGCACCCCACATAGCAGGCAGACATGTGTTGGATGGAGGGCAACTCTGCCTCCTTCCTACCTACCCAAGGGGTTCATAGGTGGGAACATGCCAGGTTTCATTTCAGACAGCAACTAATTCCAATTTGTTATTAATAAAAACAGCTCAAAAAACATTTGGCAAAAGACTGTGGGATGCGGCGCTATTTATGAGGAGAGTTTAATGGCAGACACACAGCTGCAGCAGATGGATGTCGGTGGGGCCTCTCCGGAGTGTTTCGCTCTGCTTTCCTTTGTCTTTTGAATATATTCGGAGGGTGCCTTGTGCCAGCCTAGATGGTTGGTTTTGAAGCACAGCTAATTAAAAGCGGGCACTGCCCTAAGGGTTAACTATGAAAGAGAAGGAAATCACCTGCACCAATTCCTCGCTGGGTTGGGTCAGTACATCCTGGAACAGAAGGGCCTTTGGTTGGGGTGCACATGGAGTGAAGTAGGTCCTTAGTTAAGAAGCCAACGATGGAAGGTACACACACAGCTTCTTTTTTTGAGGGGGTAATATTTTAATATTGTACAATACTATTTTCAGTTGCATATCAAAGTAATATAGGCAAATTTTCCCCCAATTTATTTATATATAAATTTCACATCATTGTAATCCCAGGGATTTACCCCCTCACCCTCCCCACCATGCCCCTCCTTTCTCTCCTGCCCAAAGTTGCACACACAGCTTCTTGTTCCTTCCCACACCCTTTGGTCTTTGGTCTGCCAAAGCACCCTCTCTCTCGGGGGTGCAACTCAGATGTTTGCCTCTTGTCTTTGAACCTTAGCTTTCTTTGAGAAGCGTAAGTCCAAGCCAATGGGAGCCTAATGATGCCAGAAATGTCCCTGCTCCAGGTGGCACATGCAGCTGCTGATCCCACACGGATGACCCTGGGCTTCCAGGAAGACACAGTCCCCGGTGACCAGTGTTGGGACCTTGGGAGGCCTCTGGAAGCTGGGTGACTCTGGGAAACACATCTTTTTTTTCTCCCTTGTGGATGAAGCCAGCTTTTCTTCTGCACCTTACTTTTGCATATGAAAGGCCTGGTAATTACTACTTTCATTCTTAAAGCATGCAAGTGACATGCAAAATTAGCACTTGAGAGGATCCACTTTTAGACCTTGTTGTAAAGCAAAACTTATTATTTGAAGATAAATCAATTTCTGTTGCCTGTATTTGCGGTTTCCCCCAGATGGCTAATTACCAAAGATAAATGTGTATAAACACAAGCCTTATCCCTCTCCATCCATCTTCCCTGCCTGCCTGTTTATCCAGAGGTTAATAATCGCAATCCTGTAGTGTATTGCCATAGTAATGGTTTTGATGGGCCCGACAAGTTTACGACCTTTTATTACAAACAGAAGGACACGCATTTCAAGAAAGGAAGGTCATTTCAGAGATGAATGCACAGATAACTAGCCTTTCTGAAACTGAGCCAAAAGGAAAAAGAAAACAGAAAACAAAATAAAAAGGGGGGAAAAAAACCCATGCACACACAAACCGCACAAAACAAACAGCATAAATGTCACGGAAATCGGTTTACAGCAAAATTAAATAAGGTTCCTGCAAGCATTAATTTTCATATTTTCTGTTTATGCACCATTAGAATTATTCACCAGCTTTGATTTATGAGGGAGTAAGAGCTGCACTATCATTCAGACACTCACCAAATTCAGTTAGAGCTGGAACTCCCATTCAGATGGGACTGGCTTCCTCTCTGGTCAAAAGGGCAAGTGGAAAGTGATGAGTCTCTTTCTCATCACTTAGTGCAGCATAGAAGCCTCTGCGAGAACTGGTTTGTCCTCCCTCCCTCTTGCCTTCCTTCCTGATTATGGTATGTGCTCATTGTAACAATGAGTCAGTGCAGAAGAATCAAATCTGCCTGGTGCCCCATTTCCCATCCCACTGTTTGGATAAACCAGTACTAATTGAAGATAGAGCTCTGATAACTGTTAGACCATGTTCTAAGGTTCATCAATCTTAACTCGTTTTATTCTCATGAAAACTCTACGGAGGGGCTTTCATTGTCCTTATTTTAAAGGTGAGAAAAAGAAACCCAGAGAGACGTGTAACACATCCAAGGTCATGTTGGCAGTAAAGGAAGGAGACTGTTGGACCATTTGGGCTGTCCTAGCAGAGTGCCAGAGGCAGGGTGCTCATAAACAACAAACATGTACTGCTCACAGTTCTGCAAGCTGTAAGTCCAAGGTCAAAGTGCCCACAGATTCTCTGCTGAGGACCTTTCCTGCTTCATAGAATACCATCTTCTCCTGGTGGGAAAGAGAGTTCTGTAGGGCCTCTTTTATGCAGCTACAAATCCCAATAATGGGGTTCAGCCTTCCTAACCTAATTACCTCTCTAGGGCCCCACACCCTAATACTGTCATAGTGGGAGTTAGGATATATCAAAAGATGAATTTTTCAGGGACACACCATTCAGGTCACAGCAACGAGGGAATTAGACCCTGGGCTCTTAGCCATGCTGGCTCGAAAGCCCAATGTCACCTGAAGTCATGTACTCTCTTGTGCTGGTGAGTTGTTGAGGAGCCTACAGTGACTGACACCTGATATCCTGATTTCTGCCAAATCTTCTGGGTTCTGTCAAAGATAAATTGTACAAAACAGAGCTAAATAGGCAAGGGAGACTTTATTCAAGGCTATTACAATAGGGGAGAAAGATTGAACTTAATGTGAATACAATAGGGGCAACTGTGATTTAAGGATGACAGGCAGGGTGAGGAAGTCATTAGGTGGAAAATTTCTAAGAGGAATTTGATGAGGTAACAAGTTGGGGGGATTTGGGCGAAACTGAATTAGCAGGATTCTTGCTGAAATAGGCTCAGCAGCCCAAGGAAGACTGAGCATGAATGAGAGGAGAGCTCAGAGGAACAGCACTGCTGACAGAGCAGCCAAAGAGGGGTCCCAGATTGCCCTCCAGAGGCACTTCTCTCTCTCTCTCTCTCTCTCTCTCTCTCTCTTTGAGACTAGATCTTGCTATGTTGCCTGGGGAACCACAGACTTACATTGCCTGGGGTACCATGGACTCAAGACATCCCCAGCCTCAGGTACCTGGAATTACAGGTGCACGCACCACGCCCAGCTATTTTTGAGACTAGGTCTTGCTATGTTGCTCTGGGAGGGTCTCGAACTCATGGAATCATGTGATTCCTAGTCTCAGCCTTCCTTCCTAGGCTGGGATTAAAGGCACACGCCACCATGCCTGGCCCCTAGAGGCACTACACTTTGATTCACAGCAGCAAATGCAGAGTAGTGATTGGGTCATACTCCTGCCAGTGCAGGGTTCCTATAGGGACCTCACACCCATAGGTACTTAGCATTCCAAAGGCTCAGATAGGCTATGGGTTCCTTAACAGACAAGATGATTCTAAGCCCTCGGTCCTCTGGCTCCCTGCCAAATATTTGTTCCTGCAGGGCTAGAACCTGGATACCAATAGACCCATGGATTTGCAGTTTGCCATGCTCACCAGCCCTCAACCCTCCCGCCCCCAACCCCGGCCTCCTCCATCTGCTCTAGGTCCATGATATGATTAGGTTGGAGCCTCATCAGGTCCCTCTCAGGAATCAGTCCAGGCTTGAAGTCATTTGCTTAGAGCCAAGACATTATCTGGTTCTTTACTCTCCTTTCATTTGTCTTAAGCCATCATCTGACTTCAAACCTTTAATCTTGAGCCTTTGTCAATTTTAGCATTTTCAGTGCTTTAAAAACTCCTTTACCAACTTTCATTCACCCAGTCAGCACTACTTGGATGCCTATATCAGCTGAATCATATTCTAATTCATCTTTATGCCTAGGTTTACTCAGTTGTAAAACAGGGAAATGATAGTATCTCCCATATAAAATGACTAAATTCATGAAAAGACACATAAAACTGTACCCAACACGTAGGCAGTGAGTTGGATATTGTTGTTGCAATTATTGACTATATTGTTTACACTCCTCAGATTCTATCCCTCTGCTTCCAACTCTCTAGAATCCAGGTCTAAAATCCAATCTAATCTCCCTGTTTTCAGCTGTTCTCTCTTGAATGCCTCTTCTTCAACCCAGGGCTTGTCTTGCTGGTGGGGCCTCTTCTTCATCTCAGGGTTTGCCTTGTATCTGCAGATCTCAGGGATGTGCTGGCTCAAATTTCAACTGGACAGAAGCCCAGTGTCCCTATGTCCCAACAGCTCCGTGATCCTTTCATTCCGAGGAAGCTGGGGATGGGCAGCCCCAAGCACATGTGCGGATGATGCACTATGTGAGATGGTGGAAGTGACACTGCTAATGGGGGAAATCAACTGCTCCAACCAGAGCCGGAATCTCAAGGAGGAAACGACTGCGAGTCTCATGAATATATGGTCCTGACCAAGGACCTGCTGAATCAGTCTCGGCCAGAAAATTGAACTGTGATTATTACAAAGAGTCAGAATGATCGCTTCAGTCGTGATGCTTTGGGAGACCCATAAAGAGCAACACAAACAATTTCAACATTAAGTGTTTAGAGAGAGAAGGATGGTTTGTAAAGGAGGCTCTTGTTATTCCCTGAAAAGCTACTATGAAGATGTCAGGCGTATGGAAATAACAGATGGGGAAGGCGTGCAGAGCGCATCACTCTAGTGCCGTTATTGACAAGCAAAACCCACGTTGCGGGGCCAGTCCGTGCGCCTGAGAGTAGGAGAGAGAGACATAAAGAAAGGAAGCTGAAACCAGTTATTTCAAAACATCAGGGGGTGGAGAGAAATTGCATTAAGACTATGGCATTCTTCAAAGTTAAATCAAGAAAAAAAAAGATGGGGAGAGAATGTGAACAGGGGAGAGCCCATCAAAAGTTAATTAACTGGCTAATTTGTTTCCTTGTATACCTAATATAGCAGCTCTTAATGTTGGCGAGTTCACTTTGAAAATCTGATGAGAGATGTGAGCTCTCTCTAAAATCATGCCCCTACTCTTGCATAGTCAATGTTTGGTAAACAACACAAGGAGAACCCATGGGCAGGAAAAGAAGAATTTTCAGTGGAAGCACCAATGCAGGTGTTTTTTGTCTGACAGAGGAGATAAGGAGATGGCAGCTTTCAGAGCCTGGGCTTCTTATCCTGCAGCTTTTGGGGGATGACCTGGGCTAAGGTCCTCTGATAAGACTCTACATGCTGGGAACAGACTGACCAAAGTAACTCCATTTTGTTTGAAACCTCCATTTTGAGAAGTGTTCTTTCCCTGCCCTCAGTGGAAAATACCCACCATGGATGGTTGCTCCGACATCCTGTTTCCTGGTTGTTACTGACAACAGCATTGTCCTTCTGATAGATGATAGATGTCAGCATTATTGGAAACCCATAGTTATGGGAGCATGGGAATGTGTCCTGCAGTTATGGGAACGTGTCCTACACCTGCTTGCTTGCTTCACAATGGGGGGGGGGCGAGGGGGAGGTGGTGATTTTGCCCTACAAAAGGTTGTAACAGAGACTGCTCAGGGTCTCTCTTGCCTAGCTGACTTGGGGACCCTGGTACACCAGTAATAACCTGCAACTTTGAACTTCAAAAGGTGTCTTGTGTCTTGCCGAGTGGCCCACGAGTCACAACAGTACACTCCTGATGAGGTGTGCTAGTGGGTGTAGTCTTCCTTGAATCTGCTTGATGACTTGATTTGAGTCAGGCTGAGAAGCCTCTTTAGTTCTTGTCCTGTCTGTGTGACTTAGTGGGAGTGCCGTATAGTTTTGGATGAGGCATTTTACTTACACTATTCAAGCGAGTATAAGTCCTGGAGAGGAACCACCGAGGGAATGAGCGGGAGATCTAGGCAGTTCATGACAGCATTCACTACATCACAGAGCCCTGCTTTGGAGGAACTGCTTGTGAATCTAGTGCTCCATGGGGCAAACAAACTCTGGGAGAGTGGTCCTAGGGACTGGAGTCTAGAGATAAAGGACTGCTTGGTCAGACGTTATGGGGTCTTACCACATATGCACTCAGAATTTCTAATAGTAAGAGGTAATACTACCTGGGTGTACCTCATTGAGTCTTGCTTCTATGTTTAGGAATAGTTTCGGTACAGCCATGGTAAGGTAAGAGAATATATAAGCAGGGACTGAAAGGCAGAGCAATAAGTCAGTCTGCTACAGGTGGTGGCCCCTAGAAAGGGCACAAGTGAGGAGAAATAGCACCAGAAGATACATGCCCTGAGGACAAGAAAGACTCGGTGTGGGTGGAAACACCAACAGAGGACAAAAGAATTGCTTTGGTCAGCAATTCCACTACTGGGAATCTACCCAGAGGACATGAAAACATTAATTCAAAAGGACACCTGTACGCGCATGTTCATTGCACCTCTGTTTACAATTGCCAAGATTTGGAAACAAACCAAATGCCCCAAAACAGATGATTGGCTAAAAAAAAAAAGGTGGTACATATACATGATGGAATACTACACATCAATCAAGGAGGACAAACACATGTCATTCACAGCAACATGGAAGGAACTAGAAAGACTCATATTAGCAGAAATAAGTCAAAAAGAAAAAGAGAGGTACAGGATGATCTCACTTATATGATGGATATAGGGAAAAATAAATGAACGAACAAGAAAAATGGGACTGAACAATGGAGCGAGAGAGGAGGAG